>JAKCPI010011881.1:0-18436 GCA_023213315.1 Euborellia annulipes | reverse complement strand
TTTTGTTAAGAAGGAAATACATCTTTTTTATTCATTACATACGTTTATAAACTCAATCTTAATCATTTTGTTATTTATTCCATGTGTGAATTTACAAGCTTACTGAAGGTGGAAGTTATGTTTAACAAATGTCTCTTTATGGATAAAAATCTGGTGTGACTGGTCACCCAGCACATAACCTTATCTTGCCTTCGGTAATCGAAAGTTGTGCGCTGTGATTGTCACACCAGATTTTTTTTGTGTTGACATTTATTTAGTTTCCGCCGATATAAGTAATAAAATTTATAAACATGGGAAAATATTTATATTTTGTTACCTTGGTAACCATTTTTCTAACCTTTCCTATGAAGTAGAAGAGGCCCCATCGGGCTGGCGTAGAGGTTAGCGTGCTAACCTCGTATACCAAACGTTGCGGGTTCGGACCCCAGGCAGTCCGATGATTTTATTTAAGTCAATTGGATACCAGATGGCTTAAATAAGAATGCCTGGACCCCAAATAATAAATAGATGGCCTGAGTTGCCGAAAAGACTGTGTGAATGTGTGTGTGAATGAGAAAAAAGTGTAAATGTTAAAAAAAAAAAAAAAGTAGAAGAGAAAAATGGTCTTCAAACAATTTTGAGAGCGAATTGACAATATACATTTTAAAGACCATCAAAAAAATAATTGATTTTTTGAATTTTAATCAATATTGTTAGAGCGAATTTTGAGAAAATCGAAAAAAAAACTAAAAAAGTGCATCAGTAAAGTACTAGTACTTTTGGCTGATTTTGTTTAAAAGCCCTATTTTCAAGCTCCAGGAGGATGCCTAATTTAAATATAAAATTTCAAACTGGTAGCACAATTTCTTCATGCTTAAAATTGAACATACACACACAAACACACACACAGAGAACATTAAACCGAACATGTTGCGAAAATCAGTTTTTTGGACACAGGGACCTCCAAAATCACGATATCGAATTTTTAACATGAATCCAATACTTGTATAAGAGAAAGTAAAAATAAAAAATTTCCTAACAAAATTTATAAATTGGAGAATTATTAGCGAATATTAATTTGGAAAAGCTATATTTGAGATTTTTAATATTTCAATTTTGGATTTTTCATTATTGCTAAATCGATTGTTTCGTTACTTTATTTTTTGATTTCTCAAACCATGCATATAAAAATTAAGATCTAAAAATTATTATCTAAAACAGATATCGGCTTATAGTAAAATTGTGAGCGCAATTTTTTTTGGAGTTTAAATTCTATTTAAAATTTATCCACCTATTATTAGCCTAAATCAGAATGTTAGTAATTATTGTACTTTTTTTTATAAAAATCAAGTTTTGCGATAGTATAAATATAATTTACTCTTAAGTAGTTTTAATTAAGATATAATCTTAAAAATAAATTGTTTTCTCGACTCAAATATAGATTTTATTTTTCAAATTTTTTAAAACTAATAGAAAAAATAATTGCTATATTATTTTTCTCATAATTAAAAAAATCTTTAGGTTTATTAAAATGGTCATTTGTATTTTTTATTTTATATTATCAATAAATAAAAATAAATGTTATCATATGGAATTATGTTGATAATATGAAAATATATAGTAATTGGATGCAGTTTTTTGGCTTTCAACTATACAATAAAATGCATTTACTATTGATTTTCTTCCACTATGCGGATTTAATTCTATTTATTTCTCAGTCAAAGAAAAAAAAATGAAATTTTTGTCTTTGATATTAAGGCAGCCATTTTTGTGTGCGGTAAAAGTTTAAAATCGTTTATTTATATTTTTTTAATTTTTTTAATTATTTAATATATTAATATTTATTTATTTATTTGAATTAAAGTTTTATATAAATTTTATAAAATTTGAAAAGAATCTCGTGACTTTTTTTTTATTATTGATCTTAATATTTTAAATAAGTTTTGATCTTGAATTTTTTAGATCGATTCTGCGCAGATGCTATTATTTATTTTTTAAGTGAAATTTTACTACTACTATTCTATTGATTTTTTTTTTCTGTTTTCTAACCGGGATGAAGATAATGTGATACTCACTGGAAGGTCACGTCTTGATTGGATTAAAGAGTGGTTAATTTTTTTTTTTTAGCACAAGAGTTTTTCACGAATCACCACTTGTAGTTATTATTTTCTTTTTTTTTTTAATTTCTCACTTTTGTATAGTGTTTTTATGTGTCTGTATGTATGAGTGTGGCTGTGTCTGTCTGTCTGTGTGTGAGTGTGTGTGTGTAAATTCTCGCACAAAACGGGGGGTTGGTAGTTTTTGGTTGGTACGCTCGAACAAGAAGCTCGGATAACAAGTGAAGGGGTTGGCAAGTGAAAGTTGCGCGTGATGGCCGTGCGGTGGCAGCACCAGCGCCAGTGCCCCCAGGCCGACCGAGATATTGATTTTTGGGGCGCGCCACCCCACCAATACCACTACCCCTTGCTACCACCACCACTACACCACCATCACCACAACCAGCCGGGCCGCCTAACCAGCCGGGGGTAGATCTCACTACGCATACACATACGCACATCCAGTGCTCACGTTCACGCTCACTCACAATTAGCTTAGCTTAGAGGACGGGACAAAAATACTAGACAGGTACTAGGGATATTCAAAATACATTTAAAAAATCTCTATTCGTGAATATAATAATAATATTCACGAATAGTTTGATCGATTTAAGTAATAGGTCTTGGAGAATTTTTTCTTCAATAATTCATTTATTTTTTAATAAAATTTTTCAATGATTTTACAAATTTTTTATCATTAAAAATTTATTTAATATTAATTTCTAATGATGCAAATTATTTTTACGCGAAATAATTTTCTTTCAACATATAATTTTTTTTAAAATTTGGATTTGTATTAATTTTTGCCCTTGGATCATGGCACAGTGTTAGAGTATCCGCCTATTATGCTAGAGGTCAAGGGTTCGCGGCTCTGGTAGAGGTTGTAACCTCCTTTTGTTTTTTTGCAGTACCGTCTTTTATCTTTCTTTAAAAATCAATAAAAAATGTCAAAAATACTTTCGGCATCTAATGGTTAATAATATTTAAAATATGCAAATATGTTTAAAATAAAAAAAATTTTGAAGGCTAAAAAAATTACATCTTTGACTCAGGATCCATATAACAAACATTTTATGTGGTCCAAATTACAACCACTTTGGGGGTCCATAAAACCACCCATCGACATTTTAGTGTATTATTCATAAAATATTATTTTCTAGTCTCAACCATTTAGTATTCAAATTTCAAAATTTAGTAAAGGGATATAGAATGTCTATATCAAGTTTTTGTTTTAAGATCATATACATAAATATATATAAACATATATGTTTATAAAGTATACATATATTTACATTTATGTGAAATCAAAATTCAAGGTTATAGAATTTTGTAAGACGCCCACACACCCTAAGATGATGAGGAAAGAAGGACTTAAAGGGTCTCAATCGATAGAGTCAAACTGTAGACTATAGATAGATAGCTAGATAGATAGGTTTGACCTTTTGTGAAAAACCATAGAAACAAACTTTTACGAGAAATCAATAGAAGGAAGAAATAATCGGGCAAACTAATCATAATCAGAATAATGTTGTTGTTGTGGATGTGTACGGAAGGTAAGAACGCAAAGGTCAAGGACATTTTGAAACAATATTAATTATTTCATTTTTCAATAAATAGTTAAATGTTTTAATTTATCTCTTAAATCAGATATTCTCAACCTGTAGAGGGCGCCTCCCCCTTGGGTGCCACGGAATAATCACAAAAAGGGTGAAAACGCAGACTTGAAAAAATCAAAGAAATATTGAAATCAAATATAATATAAAATAAATCTAGATTTTATTAATAGAAGAAAAAAAGGTTCAAAACTCAGACAATAAAAAGTGTGGCCTAAGGGGAATTTATAAAAAAAAGTAACAATGAAGTTACTCTACTAAAACACTATTTTGAAATATTATTTATTGTTTATATAAAATTCATGTATTTAAATTTGATGGCTCAAATATGAGAAAACTAATATACCTAAAATTTTATCTGAGTTATGTACTTAAAAGTTTAGTGAAAAACATGGGGAGAAATTTGACAAATTTTAATAGTAGGCCTATGTCTAACCGTTGGAAACATTAAATATGATCTAATTAGATTGTAACTCAAAAATAAAAAAAATACACGTCTATTTTTCAACCTTGAGAAGAATATAAAATCTGGCTCATTGAAAAAATTAAACTATTTTTGAATATCATACCCTAAAACTCCTCAAAACTTTGACCAATGATAGCGACGCTTAAAAACAATTTAAATCAAAAATAAAAGAGAGAAATAGGGGGAATATCAGACCCACATTGAAATAGAAAAAAAAAAAGGATGCCAATATTCTCCTACACTAACACTTGAACTAATTTACTAAATCAAACAGCTGAAAAAGATGGGGGATGCAGCCGGGAGTGGAACCACGGATCTGCCGATTCGTACTCAGCAGAGCCTACCATTGAAAGTCCATGACTGGCTGTCAGATCCTGATTAGTAGGGCATGCTGAGTACAAATCGGCAGACAAGTTGTTTTACTCCCGGCAGCATCCCTATCTTTTTCGGCTGTCTGATTTAGTTAATATTAATTATACAATATGAATTTTCTTCAAAGATCCAAACATGATATAAATAATTTCTTATTTATTAATTACATGAAGAAAATTTCCTTAGTAGCTTTGTTCCTGGTCTTTTTATTAAATGTAAAAAGACTTGGTACAACATCAATTGATTAAATATAATTACATAAAATATTTTTAATGTAAGATATTTGAAAGAAAAAATGCAGCAGGTAATAGGAATATTATAAAATAATTTACAATGTTTCATTTACCATTTCAAAATATCTATTTGATGATCATCCAAAACAATTAATTGCAAATAAATAATATATCAATTAATAAAAATTAAGAAAATTGAAAAAGAATCGTAGGGAATACCTGGATTTGTGAAGTGAGAAGTTGGAATTCAGGAATAAAGGCGTTGGTGGTGGTGGTGAATTGTTGAATGGCAGCCCTGTTGGATGAGAGGAGCCAAGGAGATAAGAATTGAAAGTTCCATGAGTGACTGCCAGATCCTGACTGGCAGTTGAAGATGAAGGAACAAAGAGTCGCTGCCGGCTAAACAATCAAATCACAAGACATCATGAAAGCAGCAATTATATTGGTTTAAATATTTTTAAACATTATTCCATCTAAAAAATAATTGATAAATGAATTTCAATCAAAAGGGATTGAGAAAATCGTAAAAAATTAAAAAAGTACATTACCAGTTTGGCTTATTTTATTCAAAATCTTTGTGTTAGTAGGCCTACTTGGAAGGGGAGGTACACCAATTAGATATAAAACTTTAGCCTCGGAAATTTTTTGTTTTGAGGTATGCTTTGTTTTCACACAGACCGACAGACTATTTTGTCTTTTAGTGTCAGGAGTTTATAGGTCTCCTGACATAGGCGTAGCCAGAAATTTTTGATGGGGGGGGGGGGTTTAGGATTATTTCTCCCCCCCCCACCCACCCCGACGGCAGTATAGGGCGCCTAATGAAATATATGGCTAGCCCCCTCTGTGCCCCCCTCGAGGTGGCTCGGGCCCGCCCTTTCTTAATTAAGTTCCGCAATTTTTCAATCAACTCGTATCAGGCAGTAAATAATGCAAATCTCTTAATTTTATTTATATGGGCCTAAAATACCGGGGTGTCCTGTCCCTCTATGCGTTTCTCTTGATCAGACTCCTATCTCAGACCTCTTTAAGGTGCGCGTCTCGGAAAACCGTTAGAGCACGATTGACTCGAGGCGGCACCAGATGGCGTTAGTGTTCCCCCATTAGAATACACGCAACTTGATCCATTTCATTCTAGACTTTCCAGCTAATTAATTAACGGTAAATAATTGATTATTTTTTAACACAATGATTACTAATTTAATTATCTACAACTTATAGAGCTCCTTTTTTTAAATATCTTTTATTTAATGCGATTAATCTAAAAAATTTTTTTTTTTTTGAAAATCAAAAAAAGGGCTTCTATAAGTTGTAGATATTTTAAATAGCTTTAATTTAAAAAAAATTTGAGGTCGTTAGCTTCAAAATTGTGGCCGCTGGAAAGTCCCAAAATTAGCACCCCGAGACGCGCACCTTAAGGAAAAAAATAAAAAAATTATTTATATAATAATTTTTATTATTTTTCATTTGCGAGATTTAATCAATTTTAAGCGGTTTTAATTTTTTATAAAGCATAACAAAAATCAATTCTTTTCAATGGGAAAATTTTGAATTTTCTCGAATTTTTTGCGTTTTATTTAATTTTTTTTTTTAAGCTAGTTAAAATTATTATATTTTACTTTCTCTTACCCTATATATGAAATATATAGAGAGAAAAAGTATATGTATTATAGAGCTTAAATATCTAGTCATGGCTTGGTCCAATGGGGGGTTTGAACCCCCAAAACCCCCCCGTGGCTACGCCTATGTCTCCTGAGGAGACCTATAAACGAATTGATATAATAAAAATAGAATTTTTTTTGCAGTTGCACTTTCATAATACTAAAACTAAGCCTATCACTAGGGCGGATACAGGGGAGGGGGCGGTAAAGGAGGTAATTCCCCCCTGCCGAGTTTTGAGAAAAAAATTTTTTTTTTTGGGAAATTTTATTTTTAATACAAAATTTTAAAAATTAATACTTAAAAATATGATTTGTATATATATATTCTGGTAAAGAAGTACAGAATGCACCTTTAAATTACCGAAAATAAGAAAAAATCGTGTGTTGTGCGACCAGTCACTCCAGATTACCCCCCCCTCCCGAGAAACTCCTCTGGATCCGCCACTGGCCTATCAGGACTAATGTTAAGAGGAAGTAAAAATTAATTCTCTATTTTTCTGTCTTATATTTGACGATAACTTTTCTAAAAAGGAATAAAAATTAAATCCTCAAAATCCCAAGTTATATAGGTAAAAAAAAAGGGCATTCATCGAGAAGGAATCATCAGACATAAAACTTTTCCTTCTTTAAAAAGAAAAAACCCTTTTAATGTAGAGAGTGCGAGTAGATAGAGAAATAGAAGTAAAGAAGCAAAAAGCAAATGAAATTTTAAAATTGAATGAAGTTTTTTTTTATTATATGACACCTTTGGGGGAGGAACGGGGGGGGGGGAGTAGAGACAGAAGAGAAGAGAGAGAGAAATGTTGTAACTGTGAGTGGAATAGAACAAGAGACAAGAGATGAAGAGAAATAAACTACCTTTAGAAAGGGAGAAGTTAAAAAGCAGCCACATATATAAATACGCAGCGAGTATAATGTAATCCAAGTTCTTTCAGAGAAGGGAGAAAAAATCAGTTTATTTTCATAGTAATAATAAATTGACTTTGGAAAAAGAATTCACATTTTTGTATATTTTAGGTGAAAAAAACAATATCTTTGTTGTTTCTTGGTTTTATGAATGTAGAGGTAGGTGTTGGCCCTCGGGCTTGGTGTAGAGATTAGCTAACCTTCTATACCGAGAGTCCCGGGTTCGGATCCCAGGCAGTCCGATGATTTTATTTAAGCCATTTGGATACCGAATGCCTTAAATAAGAATGCCTGCACCCCAAATATATATACCGGTATATATCATAAATACGATTAACGTTTAAAGTCTTGAATGGCCTGTGTGAATGTGAGTGTGAGTGAGAAAATTATGGCTTAAATAAAATCATCGGACTGCCTGGGGTCCGAACCGACACGTTCGATATAGAAGGTAGGCATGCTACCAATTACACCAAGCCCGAGGGCAAACCAAAATTTTACAGTATCTTCCAAACAAAAAATGATAAACAAATTCTAAAAATGCCGGCTTGCTCAGCATGATGTGTTCTGTACAGAAAGCATAAAAACTCAATTTTGACCCCGGTGAAGATTTGGTACCTTTTCATGTGAACGTCACATATATTATTAAAGTAAAGGTAGTAAAGTCTTATATGGCCAAAAGACTGTGTGAAGGTGTGAGAGTGTAAATGAGAAAAAGTGTGAGTGTTTAAAAAAAAAAAAAAAAAATTAAAAAATAGTAAAAATTGAATAACTTTTCTATTTAAATTCCTTGGCTGCAATCATCCGCCTAAGTTAATATTTAATAAGTTAATATTAGTCATATAACAGTACTTTAATGATTTACTTTTTCAATTTTTTTTTCGATTTTCTCAAAATACGCTCTAACGATTTTGATTAAAATTCAAAAATCAATTATTTTTTACATGCTCTTTAAAATGTATATTCTCATTTTGCCCTGAAAATTGTTTCAAGCACACTTTACTCTTGTGCTTCATAGGAAAGATAGGAGAAAGGGTTACTATGGTTACAAAATATAAATATTTTCCCATTCTTATAAATTTTACATCTTGAATTCTAATATATTGGAGGAAACTAAATATATCTCGACACAAAAAATCTGGCGTGACAAGCACAGTACACAATTTTCTTTTACCAAACGTAAGAGAAAGTTGTGTGCTGGGCGACTAGTCACACTAGACCTTTCGGCATCTTAGGCCATATAGACTTTGACGACATTTATTATTTGAAAATACGAGATATTAAACCATTTTGGTTTAAATAAATATTCATCGGACTACCTGGATTTCGAACCTGCAGCCTGTGTGGGTGAGTGTGAGTGGGAAAGAAAGCGTGAGTGTTTAAAAAAAAATAAATAAATAAGTAAAATTGATTGTTGGAAAAGAATCAGAAACAATTATTAAGTATTTATATTATTTGATTTAGGAGACGTATTTAGTCATAAAGGTATCGACGAAATATATTTTGTTGTTAAATTGTTGTGCAGTTCTTATTTTTATTTCTTTGATTCACACTAGAAAGAGAGTGCAATTTACCCTCTCTAGAGAATGATTCTATTTTAGCTTGACTCAACAAGAAACTCATCCCATTCCAATCCACCTTTTCCCTCTATATATACGATGTTGCAGATAGGATATTGTAAATGAAGTCCAAATCCCACTTTACATACTCTCTCTCTTTCTCTTTCTAGATAAAAATACGAAAAGCTATATGAGATTTGATGAAAACAAAATAGAGAAGGCAAACGAAAACTGGACATTATGAATTTTTAGTGTTTTAGCGAGAAGAACGGAAAAAGAATTTGGAACTTATCAAAGCTCTATTTTTGAGAGTTACAGGCTCTGAGTGCTTGATAAACCCCCTTTCTCTAGGTGTTTTACTTTTATATTTTAAGCCTAGTAAAGTAAAGTTTCTTTCTTTGCTTCAAATCCCTATTTCGGTGGTCGGTATATTATAATTGCAACCGATAGAAGAAGCAAGTCTACCCTTGGCGCGACTAACACTTGCTGACGAGAGGGAAGAATGTCATAAAAAGAATAGAAAAATACCAGCCTTAGCTCGGGCAACTGATGGCCAACATCAACGTCTTCTTATCCATAAATTAGGATAACAACTACATAAACAATTATAATTATTTTTGCTTTTGATATTAAAATATAGCTCACTATTTGATCTTGATTGAAAGTAATTGTTACAGTGTCCTGTACCAGCTCTCAGAGTTGGTACTATGTATTAGGAATGACTCTGTATATCAAATCTTTCAAATCAGCAATTAACTAATTGCTTCGTTAAGTATTACTTTCTCTTACCCTATAGACCTATATGAAATATTCAGTGGCGTCATTTCAACTTTTTCTTGGGGGGGGGGGGGGGCAAAGATTTTTTTTTCTTAAAATTTACTTACAAATGGGTACTCAAATTTGGCCAAAACATATTTAATTTAATTAATTGTTTAATTTTGTACAGTTTTTATACTCGTAGGTGTAATTTGGAGTATTTTATTTAGAATAATATAAAATTTTATAAAAATCAGAGCCCTTGGGAGGGCAAATGCCCCCCCTGCCCCCCCCCCCCCCAAATGACGCCACTGGAAATATATAGAGAGAAAGTATTGCGATCGTATCAAAAATTTGATGACGAGATTTTGAGGGATATACATGTTTTGAGGACCCCTGAGTTCAAAAAAATGGGTCCCGCAAATTGGTCACTCTGTCTGTTTATCTGTCTGTCTGTGAACAAAATATCTCAGAAACGAAAAGAGCTAGGAGGTTGAAATTTTAAATTTGAGTTAGGCACCCCCCCCCCCCCAAGGGGTAAAGATAAGCTTTTGAACGAAATCGGCCAATAAGTACTAATACTTTACTGATGTACTTTTTCAGTTTTTTCGATTTTCTCAACATTTTCTTCAACGATTTTGATTAAGATTCTTAAATCAACTATTTTTCAGATGCTCTTTAAAAAGTACAATATATCAGGGAAATTTTTCGTGGGAATCGTTTGAAGTACACTTTACTGATGTGGAAGCTTTCGAAGCTCACAGCCATCTATGAATCGCGTGGACAAGTTGCCTCTGAACTCTTTTGAAGACCACTTTACTCTTGGACTTCATAGAAAAAATAGCAGAAATGGTTGCCATGGTAACAAAATACACATATTTTTCTTTTTATAAATTTTACATTTTGCCCCCGGGTCTGGCGTAGTAGATAGCGTGCCTACCTCCTATACCAAACGTCGCGGGTTAAGACCCAGGCAGTCCGATGATTTTATTTAAGCCATTTGGATACCAGATGGCTTAAATAGAAATGCCTGAAACCCAAATTGATATTTTAATTGCAACTGTGTGAATGTGTGTGTGAATGTGAGTGTGAATGAGAAAAAAGTGTGAATGTTTAAAAAAAAAAAAAAAAAAAAATTTTACATCTTGTACCCTACAGTCGGAAACTAAATATATCTCACAAAAATTCCTGTGTGACAAGCACACTACACAACTTTCTCTTGCCGAAGGGTAATAGAAAGTTGTTTGCTGTGTAACCAGTCACACCAGATTTTTTATTGTATTTATCCAAAACATTGTTTTCCTAATTGATGAAGATAATAAAAACTTCTTTTTAATTTACAAATTTGTATAGAAAGTTGTTTTTTCTCTTATTCAAGTGAATGACCACCCTAGTTATCTGAGCTGTGAATGAAATTTCTTCCCCTTCCTTTATGCCAGCCTTCACCCATTAGGCCTTGCGACTGCCCGGCTTGCCTTTTTCTCTCTGTTACATCAAAAATAAAAGTGCCAACCCTGCAAAGCAATAAAAGCCAAGAAAGAAGAGAAGATCTATCTCCTTTAATAAAATATGAATCTTGTTAAGTTATTGTTTCCAACATTAAAATTTACATGTGTATATATGTTTGTTCGGCTTCTCTCTATAAATAAGAAGTCCAGGAGTCAAATATCTACAATATATGACAGGTTAACAGGCGTAGTTGTTGATATTTTATTTAGACCACTCCCTCTCTAGAGAGAGAAAGAGGGGAGGCTATAAAGTGCACTCACCCCCCTTAGATATATCCAGTCTAGACGCAAAAAAACGTTGAATGAAATATAAAAAAAAGAGAAGATAACAAGTAAAAGTGATATTATAAAAATAAGGATTAAAATACAATATTATTGAAAAAAAATCTGGTGTGTCTGATCGCACAGCACACAACTTTCTCTTACTTCGGCGTCTTGAATATGAAGTACAAGAGTAAAGGGGTCTTCAGAAGATTTCAATGGCAAAATGAGAATATACATTTTAAAGAGCATCTAAAAAATAATTGATTTTGAATTTTAATCAAAATCGTTGGAGCAAATTTTGAGAAAATCGAAAAAAACTGAAAAAGTGCATCAATAAAGAACTAGTTAGTACTCTTTGGCCGATTTCGTTCAAAAGCTTCGTGTCACATGCCAGGGGGGTACCTGACTTAAATATAAAATTTCAACCTCCTAACTCTTTTCGTTCTCGAGATATTTTGTTCACAGACACACACAGACAGACCATGATGCGAAAACAACTTTTTTGGATTCAGGGGACCTCAAAACGTGTATATTCATCAAAATCTCGACATCGAATTTTTTACATAAATCCAATACTTTCTCTCTCTCTCTCTCTCTCTCTATATATATATATATATATATATATATATATATATATATATATATATATATATGGACCCTGTTATGCAATGGTGTGTCAAAGACCAAAAAATTCAAAATTGAGTTAAGCACAGAATATTGTTTCAAATGCTTTAATTAATAGTATTTTTTATGAAATATGTCCTAAAAAAATTTATATTTAATGTTATTTGCACAATTGACAAGAAAAATTATATATAATCCAATGTAAACAAAAAACTTTATTGTTGATTTTCTCAAAACTCAATGTTTGGTCTTTGACACACCATTGCTAACAGGGTCCATATATAGTATTAACTTAATTATTAAATTAATATATATAGTATTAATATATATAGAGATAAGAGAAAGTAATTATAAAAGACAAATGTAATGAAATACAATAACATAAAATAAGAAATGGATAAATAAATGAGAAGCCTGGCAACGGAGAAGAGCAACAGTCACCACAATCATTTCTGTTAAGTGATGCCAAGCACGGCGAAAGCAAGGGATTGGTGACCCCGAGCCCCTGAATAGCCTCAGTTGCCGAAAAGGTTTTTTTTTTGAAAAAAAAAAAAAAAAAAAAAAAAAGTTAAAAAGAATAGAATTTTGTTACAGTAGTTGCTTTCTCCTTATCGTATAGAGAAAGTTATGTAATCGTAAAAAAATTCGACTTCGAGATTTTGATGTTTCTCCACGTTTTAGACCTCCCTGAGTCCAAAAAACCATTTTTGGCATTATGTGTGTGTGTGTGTGTGTGTGTGTGTGTGTGTGTAAACACGATTGCTTAAAAACCAAAGCAGCTAGATCGATGAAATTTGGTATATACTCCTTACACTAAAATTGTAGATTTCTATCAACTTTTGAAGTAAATACGTCACTTGGAAGTAGAACTTTACTTAAAAAAGTTTTTTCAAAAATTTTGAAATTTTCAATTTTTTTGTTATATTATGATAAAATACTCTATTTTAAAAAGTTTTTATTCTTTGACATTTTTACGAAAACTGAATAGTTTTTGAAATAATCACAGAAGAAATAGAAAATATTCGCGAATGATACCCAGGATCAAATCTAGGGGGGGGGGGGGGCATGGTCACATCATGGTCGTCCAGGGGGGGCAGATCATGGTCGTCCAGATTGTGACATAGCTATTTTTTATATAGAGGGGTAAAGCCTTCGAATTAAAGGCCTAAAAACCCTCGAGTCCTAACAAAAAAAAATCATTCCCCGTCGCCATCCACCAATTTTGTTTCGTTTCATCACTGTATATACATTTAATTTTTTTTAACTTTGCCCATCAACGGTAGGTTGGACAGGTAAAGTTAATGTAATAGTAAAAAAAATCGAAATTTTTCTGAAGCTGCCAAAATGTGTTTTGAGGTCCCCTGAATCCATTTAAGTAGTCTTTGGAATGATGTCTGTGTGTCTGTCTGTCTGTGTGTATGTCTGTGGTAATTTTTTTTCGTCAACGAAATCTCAAAAACTATTCATTCAATTGTTTTGAAATTTTGCACCCATAAACTAGGGGTAGAGGCCAAGAACTGAAAAGCTTTTGGTAAACATCGGACCATTAGGGGGCGGCTCTAGAGGGGGGCCAATATTTTTTTTCTTACATAACCTATAATTTTTTTTTTTATATATTCAGAAACTAGACTTTCTCCGAGTAAAATGATATATAATATTTGTATCCTAATTTGTCATAAATTTGTTAAAAAATCATTTAAATTCAAAAATTGCATAGCAACAGAGCAAAATCAAAACAAATAAACAAACGCGTTGCGTTATTTCTTTGAATAATGGGGGCAAAGTTGTGCGCTCGGCTTAGTCCGAACCTTTATTTTTTGTTGCTTCTAGGGGGGGGCAACTGCCCCCCTGCCCCTCGCTGGGTACGCCCATGAAAGCAATAGCTTCTGGTGCCAAAGGTCAAGGGGTCTCATGCGACGGAGTATTCATTAATTCAAATAAGTGACTCTGGTTACTCTGGGAGGCATCAGATGGCGTTAGTTCTGTTCATATATCTTTGGCTTTTAGCAAGTATCTCTGTCCTTTTCTAGTAGAATGGCAACGGTGTATAATGGTTGATCTGGCACCTATGCAAACAATAAAACTCGCTAGCTAACTGAGCCAGCCTGAGCCAGGCTTCTTGAATTAGAGAAAAATAATATTAACCACGCGCGCTTTTCAAAATATACATATAATATAAAACATTAACTTTATATATATTATATATTAAAAACTGAGGGAATTACACGACATAAGAAATTCGCCCGTCCCAGGGGGCAATTGTTAGCCAAAGGTCCCTGAAAAAACGACGCTTAAATAAAAAAAAAAAATTAAACTATTGTTTGCCGTAAGCCAAAAAATTTTGGTCCCGAAAAAAAAATTTTCTGCAGGTCGGCAAAGAGTTTCTTTAAAAAAAATTTTCCGCAGAAAAATTTTTGAGTTCAGCCCCCCCCCCCCCCCCCGAAAAAAGATTTCTATATACGCCCCTGGCCGGAACGTCTGTCTTAGGCCCTTCGGAGGGGGGGGACCTACTCGGCCTCCTCCTTATAGACGCCTCTGCTTCCAAAATATTAAAAAAAAAAAAAAAATTTTCCAAAATATAATTTAAATAAAAAATTTTTGCAAAATATAATTTAAATAAAAAATTTTAAATAAATAATCTCTATATAATATAAAGTAATAAAATAATAAATAAAAAATTTAAAACCTTCATTTTAGACCAGGGAGCGTACAAGTATTACGTAACTCAATTTGGGGGAGGGAATTTTTCCATAAAAAAACCGCTGAGGCCCAGTTTATATATATATATATATATATATATTTTTTTTTTTTTTTCAACATTCACACTTTTTCACATTCACATTCACACTCACACCACACACTCATTCACACAGTCTTTTCGGCAACTTAGGCCATTTAAGACTTTTAGACGATATCCGTTATTGATTATTATACAAATTGGGGGTCCAGGCATTTTTATTTAAGCCCAGTGTATATGTAAACCTATATATTGGCTTATAAAATTTTTATTTTTCCATAGACATCCGCGGTCCAGTTCTAATAAGCCCGCGGTTCACAAGTGGGCCGCGGCTCACGGGTTGGGAACCGCTGTTCTATTGTATAGTACGCCTTATTTATTATTATTTTGTTCTCCTAAGTTCATAGACGCCGGCACTAGGTGGGGGGCAAGGGTACATTGACTTCTCTGGCATCCTTCAGAAGGGGACAAGGGGGAGGCAATGTCTTCTTTTATTTAATTTATTTTTAAAAATGTACCATTTTTTAAAATAAAATTTTTTATTATTAGGGGAATATTTAATCATAGACCACATTTTTGCATTAAATATTTATTAAAATTATAAATACTGTTCAACGTTTTGACTGCTTATTCTGCAGCCGTTATCAAGTACTGTGCACTTGCTCCGACTCAAGTGAACTAACTTTTTTAAATTAAAAAAAATTAAAAGAGCAAGAAATTCATTTTCCAAAATATTTTATATATTGTATTTCGGCCGTGGTATAGTTGGTAGGGTACAGACCTTCTATATCAAGGGTCCGGATCTCAGGCAGTCCGATGATTTTATTTAAGTGGGGGTAAAAAAAAATTGGCCCGGTAAAGCCTTTGACCAGGTCTGGCACTCCGGACTCTGCTACAAGCTAGCAGACCTCGGATTCAACCGCCGCCTGTTTAAAGTGATCGCCGACTACCTGGAGGACAGGAACTTCCAAGTGTGCATAGGCTCTTCAAGATCCACCCCCAGGTCCATCCGCGTTAAAGTTCCCCAGAGCTCAAAAATCGCGCCGCACCTCTTCAACTGCTTCGTCACGGACATCCTCACCAAGGAAGGCGTATGCCTGGCCCAGTACGCCGACGACACAGCCTTCGACGCCTCAAAAGTAGGGCTGGACGGTAATGGATTTTCATTACCGACCTCGATAATGAAAAAAAACCGGTTTTTCTCGAAAGTCGGTAAAAACCGCAGAGGCGTACCGAGGCAGTTGGAGGCGGAACATTTTTTCTTTTCGCGGAACCAAAATTTTTTCCCGTCCGGAAATATATTTTACCTTTTTTTTTAGAGACGCCAATTTTTTGCCGCCCGCGGAACCAAAGTTTGCCGCCGCGGAACATTTTTTTTTCGCGGAACCTAGGCTTTCCAGGTTTTTACCGTAAGTCGGTTTTTACCGACTTTCGAGAAAAATCGGTTTTTCCGAATTAGAGGTTCGTTACCGCGTTTTCGGTAAAAAATTTTTACCGGTATTTACCGGTAAACCGGTTTACCGTTCAGCCCTACTCAAAAGCCGACCCCAGACGCACCGTGAACGAGCACCTGCACTCGACGGGCGAGTTTTTCAAGAGATGGCACCTCCATCTCAACGCTGAGACAACAGAGGCCATGTGGTTCCGCTCCAAACGGAAAAACAAACAGCGCCACCTGAACATCAACGGCAACAAAGTCCAATGGTCCGCCGCCCATGCCCGCTACCTAGGCGTATGGCTGGACCAAAACCTCAATTGGAGGACTCACTGCCTGAAGAGAGCGGCCCTCGGAAGGGCCTCCACGAGAATGTTGCATCCCCTCTTTAGACAAAGAAGCCCTCTCGATATTGACTCAAAACTCCTTCTGCACCGTGCCATCAATCGGCCCATCCTCACATATGGCTCGATTGCATCGCACACCCCGACAAGGAGCAATATCGAGAAAATTCTCGCTGCAAACCGGAAAACCCTAAGAGTAATCGCCGCGCCGCCGAGGGAAGCTCACGTCACCAACGAAGAAGTACTTATCGGCCTGGTAATCTACAGCCTCGCCGAAGTCATCGAGAACCTCAACATCCGTTTCACCCCAAGACTGAAGAGCCACCAGGAAGACGTCATCAAGAGGATCGCCGAAGACGCCGATGCAAAGCCATACGGCAAACGTCACACCGAAAGGATCACAGATCCCTACGGTATGACCTCTCATTAACCTCCCCCCTCCACCTTTCCTTTCCCAAAAATTCCCTCCAACACCGCCGCAAAGGGGATTTTCAAAAAATTTTCCCCTTCTCTCTCTTTCTCTTACAGCGTCCCACAAAACACCCTCCATGCACTTAATGGCGGTCAAAGCGATTAGCGCTGAAACCGCTCACACACTTATAATTGTAATACGTGGGACAGTTTATCTGTGCTATCCCCCCTAGTTGTAAGATAGTTCATTGTATTTAATTATAAGGCTTGTAATATTGTTTATTTTATTGTACATTGTAATAATTGTCAAATAAACGTTTTTCGAATCGAATCGAAATTGGCCTGGCAAGATCCGGATCCTTATTCTGGGAGCTATTCTTAGCCCAAATCCATTGACAGAATTCGGTCCTCACATTTTGCTTACTCAACTCCCTTCCCCCCCCCCCCCCTCCAGCGCCCGCTCTATTTCCTAATGTGTTTTATTTCAATTTTTTTTTTGTTTTTTGACAAAAGTGCTTATTTCATTAAAAGGCCTAATGATTTTTTTTTATTTACCCTTCTTGTTGAATCCGCCGTTGCTTGTAATATATTATCTGAATACAATATTACTATTTTTGTATATTTTTCAGAGAAAATTACTTAATTTAATTTTGCTGGAATATCATTTTTTTTTAATATTTAAAAATGTAAATAATATCTAAATGTTAATATTAATAAAATAACAAAACAAAAAAAACTAAAAAATCATTTTTTCCCCAAAAACTGGTCTATAACTATATTGTAACCAAATTTTAGACATAAAAGCGAATAAATTTACAAAGTATTTTGTCGAATAAACAAGATATCCATTTGACCGACTGCTTACAATTATTTTGCTTTTTATTAATTGTATGTATATTTCAAAGAGCGCGCGTGGATTATGAAAAAATAGTATTTTTCTCTATAAATCAAAGAAATCCAAGCGAACAAGTAAGGATATGTTTTGCCAGGTATAATTAATATAATATTTATTGTTATTTTATTATAATTATTTTTTTGTAATGTAAATGGTATTTTAACAAGGAACCTGTCATAGAGAGCAAAGATGAATATTGGGAGAAGTGAATTTCATGAGTAACGTTTGCAACGCTCTCAAGCGGAGAAACCTTGAACTAGAGTTGCTTCAAAAAAGCTTTTTTAGTCCAATTTCATTCTAGACTTTCCAGCTAATTAATTAAAGGCAAAAAATTAATTATTTTTTAACACAATGATTACTAATTTAATTATCTATAAGATGTAGAGCTCCTTTTTTTAAAATATCTTTTATTTAATGCGATTAATCTAAAAAAAAAAATTTTTTTTTCGAAAATCAAAAAAAGGGCTTCTACAACTTGTAGATATTTTAAATAGCTTTAATTTAAAAAAAATTTGAGGTCGATAGCTTCAAAATTGTGGCCGCTGGAAAGTCCCAAAGTTAGCACCCCGAGACGCGCCCCTTA
>JAKCPI010011880.1:0-61479 GCA_023213315.1 Euborellia annulipes | reverse complement strand
CTGTTTGCTCGAAGTTTTAAATTTTCTTAATCTTGCAAAGACTTCACGTAGATCTTGTAAATGTTTTTCAAATGACTCTGAAATAATTAGGATATCGTCCAAGATAAACTAGAACATTCATGTCAAAACCAGAACGAAAACGGTCCATGAGTCGCTGGAAGGTGCAAGGGCATTTCGTAGACCAAATGGCATTTTTGAAGCGATATGTTCCAAACATTGTTATAAAACCGTTTTATCTCTATCTTGCTCCCACCTCCCCACCTGATAATAACCGCTTCTAAGGTCGATTGTTGAAATGTACAAAGGGTGACTTGGCAAGGTGAAGAAGATCTTCAATCCTCGGAAGAGGATATGTATCAGGGACTGTTACCCTCATTCAATTTTCTAGAAATCCACGCACATTCTAAAAGATTTATTATCTTTTTTGGAACTAATACTACTGGGGCGGCCCAAGCCGACTCGCCCGGTTCGATAATGTCATCTTTCAAAAGGGAGTCTATCTCGTTTTCTAGAATTTCCCTTTTATGAGCGTTCAATCTATATGGAGGCACCGATATGGGAGCTGCATCACCTGTTTCTATTCTATGTTCGGCATACGGGGTTGGATCTCCCCCTGCTGCAAAGATATCTTCATTTTCCGCGATCAGAGAATTTAGACGAGATCTATTTATTTCACTGAGATTAGTAGCTTCGTCATCTCTCAAATTATTTATGGTTTTAAGACTAGCAATGGACGACGTGGGTCTAATAAATGATTCATACATTACATCAAATTTTTTTTCTTCACCAGAGAAGCTCCACGTCCCCTGAGCCATATCGAGGACAATTTTTGCATCTTCGAGAAAATCGACGCCAAGCAAGGTCATATTACTATTCGCTTCAGGAAAAATAATGAAAGTAGTAGGAATAATTTTATTTCCTATTTTTACATCAACTTGAGCTGTCAAGATATCCCTTGCCGCAACTTCGCCATCGGCCAATGATAAATTTAGCCTGCAAGGCACACATTCTTGACCCTTAGAGCGAAGAACATTAAAGAGGCTGGATCCCGCAACGCTTTGTTTTGCTGCTGTATCTGCTATGCCATATCCATCTACTCCACATATAGAAATAGGTAAAACCGGACGGTCTCTTGGCCTTAAAACAAGCCTGGGATCCGTGTCTAGTGCACAAAATCCTACTGATGAAACTTCCGATTTTTTATTTTTCTTACAATCAGGGCAGTCGCGTCGAGTGACTCCCGGGGCACCACATTCATAGCATGCCAAAGAGGATTGATGGTTACCTTTATCAGAAGGATGAGCCTTGGAATTTTTGTCTTTCGATTGATCCACCGAGGACTTGGAATAGTTTTTTAATTTAAGACAATCTTCTTTTATATGCCCTTTCTTTTTGCAAAAATTACACCGGATCATTGATTCTCTCTCACCTTTTTTTTCAGCTTTGTCTTGAGCATTTTTATTTTTCATTGTCAATTCGGCTAAGCGTGCATTGTGTATTAGCTGATCAAAATTTTCGACGCTCTCGCGGGGGACGCGTTTTTGAATACGTCTATTTAGTAGTCCGTATATCATATCTAATTGAACAACGGCTGGCAGTGCCGGCTTAGGGAGTTTTGAAAGCAACGCTCGAGCCTTTGCTATGAAAATTTCTGTTTTCATACCTTCATCTTGTTCAGTTGCAAACAGTTCTCGGTAAATGGCATATGCGGGCTTAACATGCCCAAAAGCTCTTTTTAGACAATCCAAGGCATCATGCCACGTTTTAATTTCTCCTTTCACCCCTGTCCACCAAATTGCCGCTTCATCCTTGAGAAGTAGAGAAAGGCCTTTTAGAGCGTTGGCTTCGGAAATATTGGCACAATCCCTATAGGCTTCTATGGCATCGACAAAAGCATCAATATCTTGAAGACTATTAGAAAAGGATGCTGTGCATTTCAAAAATGTTCCTTCTTGCCTTGCTCGTTCCTCTTGATGACTGGTATTTGAAAAGGAGGATTGAATACCTTCTATTAATGCTTGTAGTTGATCTTCAGACATTGAGACATTAGCATTTTTCTTTGTTTTACTCCTTGTTGCACGACTCATGTTGTCGTTTTATTAGAAACCAACTCGTTGGGCGCCAGTTGTAATGGAGGTTTCGGGTTCGAGTAAAAAAATATAATTTACAAGAAGCAAAATTTTATTAAAATAAAGAAAAACATAGAAACACATTAAGAAATAATATTAAAAACGTATTTGGAATTGTGAGAGATGAGATCGCATCATCTTCGTGTCGGTGAATTTGACAGTTGCTTCAGGAGCGATCGCCACGACCCTGGCGGTCTCTAGCATTATCACTCCGCGCGCACTTTGAATAAACTATTGTGGCGCGGAAGTTAAGCCTTCCTGTTACAAGATGACAATTTTAGTTTATACCAAGACTTACGTTCTAATGAGAGAGAGTTAAGTCTGTATAATGATACATAGATGACATTATTTATTCTATGTATTCTATTTAGATAATATGATGATATATATACAGGTTTTAAAATTTCTTATAATATTTAAAAACGTTGTTTTTATAGTTAAAGATACAATCAAATAATGAGGGAAGTCAAATAATTTCCTCTTAATATATAAATTTATATTTGTATTAGTTTCTATTTTTATGAAGATTATCTTTTAATAACAAATTGGAATATTTTATTTTTACTAAGTCAAGTGAATAAAATTTAACATTTTTAAATGAATTTTATAAAAACTCTATTGATAATTTTAATTTTTTGTGGGGCCGAAAGCAATGGCCGAAAAATGCTGTATTAAGTACTTTGGAGATAGGGATAATAAAAACCAAACAGACTGTCAATATCTAAGTATAATTTATGATGGACTCTGAAGGGGGTGAGAACGTGACCATAGTACATTTAAAAACCGAAATGTTGTTTTCACATAAAAAATTTTCTCGTTATGATAAATTTAATTTTTCTTACTCTTGAACTTATCCAGGCAAATAAGTGTGCACATTGCTTTCGGCCCCACAAAAAATTAAAATTATCAATAGAGTTTTTATAAAATTCATTTAAAAATGTTAAATTTTATTCACTTGACTTATTGTTAGTAAAAATAAAATATTCCAATTTGTTATTAAAAGATAATCTTCATAAAAATAGAAACTAATACAAATATAAATTTATATATTAAGAGGAAATTATTTGACTTCCCTCATTATTTGATTGTATCTTTAACTATAAAAACAACGTTTTTAAATATTATAAGAAATTTTAAAACCTGTATATATATCATCATATTATCTAAATAGAATACATAGAATAAATAATGTCATCTATGTATCATTATACAGACTTAACTCTCTCTCATTAGAACGTAAGTCTTGGTATAAACTAAAATTGTCATCTTTATTTTTAAATCAATACGCTATATATGTATTCTATTTTTAGTGTTCACTGAGGGTGGGTGAATAAATTTTACCCGAAACGTCTGAACGTTCACAGAGTATCGAGAGTGTTTTTCATTTTGGCTGCCTGCATTTTCCATATCCTATTCAAAAATATTTATATTTTGTTACCATGGCAACCATTTCTCCTATCTTTTCTATGGAGAACAAGAGTAAAGTGGTCTTCAGAAGATTTCAATCACAAAATGAGAATATACATTTTAAAAAGAATCTAAAAAATAATTGATTTTTGAATTTAAAAAAAAATCGTTGGAGCAAATTTAGAGAAAATCGAAAAAAACTGAAAAAGTACATCAGTAAAGTACTAGTACTCTTTGGCCGATTTTGTTCAAAAGCTTCGTGTCACGTCCCATGGGGGTGCCTAACTTAAATATACAATTTCAACTTCCTAGCTCTTTTCGTTCTTGAGATATTTTGTTCACAGACACACAGACAGACCATGTCGCGAAAACCACTTTTTTGGATTCAGAGAACCTCAAAACGTGAAGATCCATCAAAATCTCGACATCGAATTTTTGACACGAATCCAATACTTTCTCTCTCTATATATATTACATATATACATAGGTAAGAGAAAATAAAAAAAAAATGATTTTTTTGCTTATACGAGGGTCATTCGGAAAGTAAAGAATTTGATCGGACAAGAAAGCTATAGTGTGCGTGTGCCATTTGGGTTGCCTAACTACCCGGCTCACTACTATTGCAATAGATAGAACTTTAATTAATAAGTTTTAATTTAACTAAAAATATATTTTATAAACATATTTTGTTATATTTTTTTATAATTAAAAGAAATAAAAAACCTTATCAAATAAAAATGCTTATTTGAAATAATAACGATGTTTTATTTCCCTATAAAGTTTGCCGAGTGACGTCACTTTTAATCAATACTATGTATTGGCTATAATTAGGATTCGGTTGAATATCGATTGTTGAGAGTGCGAGGGATGGAAGGGAGGCAAAAGGGCTTAGGCACCCACTCTATCCATCCCTTTTTCTCTGATTCGCCAACCAATCATCAAACATTCAACATTAATTATAATTAAAACAAAATTCCTTCATTCTTTTGGAATCAAATTTTTCAATCTTTCAAAGCTTTTTTTTTTGTTTAAATAAGCGGTTTTAAAATAGGGTAAAACCCTCCTCGTGGAACAATAGATCAGATAGGACAAGGAAGTGACAATTTTAACATTCATAGAAGAAGCGTGTCTGCACTATCTCTCTTCTACAGGTATTACCATGGTCAATGCTCTGCCGAATTAAAATCAATTATCCCACCCAATGCAACATATTCACGGAACACAAGAGAGCCATCGTCCCAGAATCTCTATGCTGTTCAGATCACGACTAACAGAACTAATCAATTTCATTCTTCCTTTGTCCCCATGACCTCCCGTGATTGGAACAAGCTCCCTGCGTCTATCTTCCCCAAAACCTACAATCTTCAGACTTTCAAGTCTAATCTCAACAGGCATCTTCTCAGTTCCCGCAGTTGAGTTTTTCTTTTATGCTTCTCCTTTTGTTTTTATTTTCTTCCTGGCTGCATGTGACTACTGGTCATTATAGGTCTTCGGACCTTATGCAGCCATTCAAAAAAAAAATTTAAATACAAAGTGAGTACATTTTCTCACTTTGTCTTGAAGAGGAAAATGCGCTAAAGAAGTGAAAAGAAAATCTTATGAAATCTGAGCTTCTTGGAATTTTTATTATTATTATTTTTTTTTTTTAAAGAATTCATGATAATTAAAAAAAGGAAATTTTTTTAAATAATTGAAATTTAATTAATTCTATGCTAGACTTGAGAAGATAAATAGAACTGAAAAATTATATGTCTCAAGCCTAATCATTAAATTATACATAAAAAGACAGAAAATGCCTACCTTTGTATTATTATAAATAATTAGGATGAATATAATTATTTATTTATACGAGACAGGGAAAAATATATTTATTCGCTTGGGAAAAAATATTTAAAATATAATAGAAATTAAATGAAAATAGTTGGGTTTATAAAATAACTTAATTTTGTTTTAAATGATGATGATGATGATGATGATCGTATAAAAAAATTCATCAGTAAGCAAAGAATATGCTTATTCTATATATTCTACCCAGTGCCTAGCGAAATGAACTAGTCTATAATTTGTTTTCATAAATTATTTCTTATATTTAGACTCCAACTTGAAATTAGAAGTTTTTTGCCATTTTGTGGGGGCTCGCTGGTGTAGCGGATTAAGGTGTCGGCTTTCTACAAAGAAGGTTAAGCCTATTCTTGATTACTATATTTATGATTTTCTATCGGTTGGATAAGTTTGCTAGTTGACTAGAAGTGAAACAACCGGCCCTAAGTATTAAATTGTGAAATTTGAGTAAAATGGTTATCAAGTAATTAAGCAAAATGTTCCAGCATTGTATAGCTATTTTATTTACGATAATCGTTACCCAGCTATATTTATATTCAAACAAACACCTGACTAACAATTTATCTTAATTATCTAAAAGCTTTCATAATAAATTCATAAGAGGAGAATAAATTCAAACGTAAAATAAAAAAAAAAGTACTTTTACCATCAAACTTTTATATTTTATGATTCAATCCCCATCAAAATATACGGTACATATATTTTTATATACAAAAAATCGAATAAAAATTAGCTGGGATTGATTTTACGACACATAATAAATAAAGGTAATGTCTGATTCTCGCCCCCTTTTGATAGATAGAATCAACCAGTGGTCTCTAAAATTGAACAAATCAATGAATAGCAAAATAACAACGAATATATAAACATGTGGGCCAGTGGTTTATAGACAACTCAAACTCGTCTTTGGGATTAGATTTATAGGCGAATCGGAAAGTCCGTTGCATTCTAATAATTGCGAATTGCCTTCACCCGGAACATCTGATATTTGATAGAAATAAATATTTACCTCTACAATCATCTGACTAATAATAATAATAATATTATGTTAATCGATAGAAAATAGTAAAAAAAAAAAGAACAAACAATATATTGTATTACAAATATTTAAATTATCATGAATTATACATTAAATGTAAATGGCTGGTTCAGAAATCAACAAAAGAACCACTAGATATGACTGGCTGTATTTTATTGACAATATAAGACAGGTGGTTAATTGAACCATGTTTTTAATCTGTCGTTATTTAATGGACTAATATTGACCTCCTTGAGAACTTAGACAATATAAAGAGATAGTCATTCCTTCATTCCCTACCTCTCTGCTGAAATTTTATGTTATATGAAAATAATACACCTACCTATTAATATAAGACAGATATTTTTTTCTTTCTCTCCTTTATATATTAATATATATAAGAATATTTTCATGTCAAAAATTCGATGTCGAGATTTTGATGGATCTTCACGTTTTGAGTCCCCTGAATCCAAAATGGTTTTCGCGACATGGTCTGTCTGTCGTGTGTGTGTGTGTGTGTGTCTGTCTGTGTGTCTGTGAACAAAATATCTCAAGAACGAAAAGAGCTAGGAGGTTGAAATTTTATATTTAAGTTAGGCACCCTCATGGGACGTGACACGAAGCTTTTGAACAAAATCGGCCCAAAAGTACTAGTACTTTACTGATGTAGTTTTTCAGTTTTTTCGATTTTCTCAAAATTTGCTACAACGATTTTTTTTTTAAATTCAAAAATCAATTATTTTTTATATTCTCTTTAAAATGTATATTCTCATTTTGTGATTGAAATCATCTGAAGACCACTTTACTCTTGTACTCCATAGAAAAGATAGGAGAAATGGTTGCCATGGTAACAAAATATAAATATTTTTCCACACTTATAAATTTTACATCTTGAAAATCGAATGTACCCTACTGTCGGAAACTAAATACATGTCGACACAAAAATCTGGTGGACACCGACACCCGGGGAAGGGGGGGGGCCGCCCCATTTTTCAAAACAATCCTCAATTTATAGGTTCTGCTAATTTAAAATTTAAAAAACAAGATTTTTTTTAGGTCTTACGGTATGTAAGGTCATTTTGACACTGTCAAAATTTGATTCAATTGATTGGTAGGCTTATGAAGTACATTTTTGTCTCATGAGACCTAATGAATACCTAGTAATAGAATCTACCGCCCAGGACCAAACACGAATTTATAATTAGTTACTGTATAAATTAGATAAATCTTTTCTTTCTCATTAATAAAAGAATTAAAAATTTATGCACGTATTTGCTTAGAATTTGTGGTTAATTCTATGCAAGCGTTAAGGAAATTTTTCCAGACCCTCGACAGGACCTATTTATTTAAGGTGCACGTCTCGAGGTGTTGAGAGGTTCCAGCGGCCACAATTTTGAAGCTTTCAACTTCAAATCTTTTTTTTTAAATAAAGCTATTTAAAATAACTACAACTTATGCCCTTTTTTTGATTTTGTAAATTTTTTTTTTTAATTAATCACATTAAATAAAAAATATTTTTATAAAATTCGGTCTATATCTTATGGTACGTGTACATTGTAGAGTAAAATCTAGCTAGATTCTATTTACTCTAGCTAGACAAATCTAATTGTGTCGCTCAGAGGTCCACGTCTTGTGGGTACGTGGATGGCGACCACGAGCTGCCCGAGCTGGGACAAGAAGTCCTTCAGTTCAATGTATGTCTGTCTCTTCCTTCCTCTTTTCAACAGCCGTCAGACCGTGCTACGGGCCGGCCTGTCCTATTTCTTCCGATCGCAAAAACGAATGATAGGGTTAGAGGGAGAAAGTTAGGGTCCGCCGACCTCGCATCGCGAGTATAAGGCGAGGACAGAAGAAGAAGAAGAAGACTAATTGTGTTTGTACACTGCAGGTTACTGCAGGCCGAAACCGAAATTTTGGTCGGTTTCTAAATTAAATATTCTAAAATTCGCAGAAAATTTGATCAATTCTATTATAGTCCGAAAATCATTTCTATAAAAGAAATCCATCTGACTTGACACATGCTAGAGAATATATTTATTTTTATTTATTATCACAAAGGATCGCAATGCCCGCCTCACTAATATATATAGGTCTATATAGTAAGAGCCAAGTCAATGACACAGAGAGTGTTTTTGGCTGGAAACCAACCCAAGAGAGAGACAGACAGACAGATGAGAGAGGAGGGTTGCTTTATCGATCTTCTTTACTTCCCTATCTACTGTCTTCGTTTCCACTCTTATTGCCTATTATATCTTTATAGGTTTCGTGCCAATAACGTATCCAATTTTAATCAAAATAAATAAGTATTTAAGTTCTTAATAAATCAGAAAATTATTATTTTTTATTTATGATTAAAAGTTTAAGTCTCACGAATACAGCGAAGGACACATATTTTTTTTTTACTTTCTCTTATCTATGTATATTTTAATAAATACGGTGGATAAGAGATGATATTAGGAATAGAGAATAAATAAGGTTTCCTATTATGCAATTATAAGTCTTCTGGTCATGCAATATGATCTGATAATTTATTAGAAGGGAGGAAGAGATGAAGCCAGATCAAAATAATAATAATAATGAATAGAGAGTAAAATAAAAATATTTATACACACATAAGCCAATGTTGAAGAAAGAAAAAAATCTGGTGTGACTGTGTGACACGCACTGCACACAACTTTCTCTTACCTTCAGTAATTCGTTCTGTGCTTGTCACACCAGATTTTTTGTGTCAACATATATTTAGTTTCCGACAGTAGGAGCAATTTAATTCAAGATGTAAAATTTATAAGTGTGGGAAAATATTTATATTTTGTTACCATGGCAACCATTTCTACTATCTTTCCTATGAAGTATAAAAGTAAAGTGGTCTTCTGAAGATTTCAATGGCAAAATGAGAATATACATTTCAAAGAGCATCTAAAAAATATTGATTTATGAATTTTAAACAAAATCGCCTGGACGTTCTATGCCAGTAGAGATAGAGATACTGGCATAGAACGTCCAGGCACGAAGCTCATGAGCTCAAATGTTTCTCATTAATGAGTTAAGCCAACGTGTTTTGTATATGTTTATAATTATACAAAAAACTGTAAATCGTTTTGATCTTCATTAAATATGTTATTTTTAGCTCTGATGATCGTCCAAACCTAGGACCGAAACGCCGTGAACTGAACTCAATAAAGAAACTACATTGGTTGCATTTTCTTCTTTCTTCAACGTCTACTCTACAGACATACATCCCCCTGTTACTTATAGTCTACATATATAATTGTTAGAGAACATTTTAAGAGATTAAAAAACATTTTTTTTTTTTTTTTTATAAGATAGAATCGCGATTTTTAATGATTTAGTTTAAATTCATGAAATGAAACATAGGATAATCGAACACAAGAAAAAAAATTCATTTATTTAATACAAAAGAGGGGGACGGGGACAGTCCTGAATGATTGGTAAACATAGCAATTAAAACTCGCTGGGGACGGGAAGCGAACCCGGGGCCCCCAAGTACGGAGCTAATGTCTTATTTCTGTGCAGCATATGAAATTCTTATTTTAAAAGTTTTATCATTATGAAACAAATAATCTATAAGTCATTTCTAGAATTGAAGGAGGAAATTCGATTTTAAGACTACTACCAATTAGACAGATCAGGGTAACGGTTGCCTACAGGCCAGGCGCGGACTGTGCGATCGACCTCCAAATCCTCACTACTCCAATAAATTTTCTTGTATGAGTAGTTAAGGATTAAATTGATTAGATAATTATTTATTTTATTTAAATGATATTAGCAATTGCCGAAACAAGTGTTAATTTTAAAAATATTCTGAAAAAATAAAGGACAAGATTAATGTTTTTTTTATTATTTTATTTTGTTCCATCTACCGGTATCTACGGTACTCTCCAACCTTTTAAGCCCGGACTAGTCAACGTTTGATAATATTACTGCGGCCCGCTGAAGAGGGGGGGGGCGAATATTGTTTATATTTTAGATTATTTTAATTTAATAATGTCAAATGGCTTAAATAAGAATGCCTGGATTCCAATATATATATTATTTTTAGAAAATAAATACAGTGAATGAATATACTGTAATTTTAATTTGATTTCGAGCTATTCAATTTATTGTATTTTAAGCTTTATTTTGTTATTTTTGTAGGTACTAACTAATTTTAAACATTGAAAGAATTAAAAATTTAATTAACAAATCAATTAAAATTTCAATTAAATTCAACATTAATTTTGATATTTTTTCTTTATTTAAAATTTATTAAACTGATGTCATTACAAGTATAAAGACCACAAGACTCTCATTTATAAGGAATAATTTTATCGCCTGTTCCCCTGAGTTATAAATAAAACATCTATAAAGTTTAATTAATTAGTCCAGAAGTTGTTACCTTTAATTTGGCGAATAAAATGAGGTTTAATTTTTCTGTTTATAAGATGTATACCACGGAAAAATGGATATATTATTTTTATTATAAATCAAATCATTACATTTTTAAAATCAAGGAAGCCTGAAGTGAACTCTGAAGGGCCTTTGGTTGTTGATACTTCATAAAAATGGTAAAATGTAGTCAAAATTCCCCCTTAAAAATACCCATAAGAAAGAATAACCCACTTATTGAGAAATCACAATGATGCACATCATATAATATTTCCAAACGGGACCATGAACCGATTCAAAACTACCTAATCCAAAGATAAAAAGTTTAACATAAAGGGGTGCCTTTAACATCTATATTTTTATAAGGGGGAAAAAAGCTGTTTTTTTTTTAACTGAGTTGACGAGAAGACTGTGTGTATGTGTGTGTGTGAATGGGAAAAAAGTGTGAGTGTTAAGAAAATAAATAAATAATAATAATGGGATTGTTGTTTTTAGAAAATAAATACAGTGAATGAAAATACTGTAATTGTAATTTGATTTCTTGTTATTCAAACTATTGTATTTTAAGCCTTATTTCGTTATTTTTGTAGTTACTAAATAATTTCAAAAATTGGAAGAATTAAAAATTTAAAATTCAATTAAAGTAGGCGGGAAGTAGCCTGATTATTTACATTCCTATATATATTTTTTTTTTTTTTTTTAATAGAAAATTTGATGTTGAAAAGGTATAGGTAATCAGAAGTCCACCAGCGTGTTAGGGTATTTCTCAATGTTGCGGTGGTTGAAGGGGAAGTGGCGGCAAAAGATTCCACTAGAGGGGGCGGCAAAAGATTCCACTAGGGGGGGTGGCAAATGATTCCACTAGAGGCGGCAAATGCCTAAATCTTCACCTGCTAATTTCATTTTGTTTTTGTGAACCACTTTTCCTATTTTGCCGCCCCCTGCCCCCTGATATCTGTCCCCAGGGGCATATGTCCCCACTGTCTCCCCAAGATTCAGTCACACTAGATTTTTAATAATAAAATGTTGGAAAAGGTCTCGAAAAAAATTTATTTTTAATCGTTTGAATATTTTCTGAATTATGTTTTTGAACTCAAATTGATTAATCAATATAATTTGTATATGTAGTTAAATGAGATTATATTTTTAGTTTACGAACCATCAATGCATGTTGAAGATGAGCAGCTGGTTAATTAATTAGTGACATTATAAAAACACTGACACCAAGAAGCCATTGTTATCGGTTAAAATCAAGTTAAGCACGGACCGGATATAAAGTTGTGCATTGACGTAGCTCTCAACTCGAACTGACTGTCAGAAACAGAATAGAATAGAGCATGGCTCTCGCTGGAGGAGAAGCGCTAAGCCAGAGAGGTTCGATAGCCAGGGGGGACATTCATTCCCTCACTTGTTTTCACACATGATTGTTGACCCAACAGGGGGGAATGTTACGCCTCAAGGGACAATGCAGAAGGCATATTCATACACACCGCTGTGATTTTGTTTCGATGGGGGTTTTAATTTTTTTTTTTTTTTACTGTATATAACAAAGAACTTTTTAATTCGCCAAATATACTTTTAGAATGGGTTTAATCTAATAAATTAAAAAAAAAAAATTTAATCATAAAGATTACTTAAAAAATTTTAAAACGTATTTAAGACTTATTTTTAGAGAGTAAACCCCCCTCCCCAGAAATTTTTCAAATTTATATACATATTATACGAGTAAATGGGCAATATTTAAATTTTTGTTTGTAAAAGTGCGTCGCATAAATAAAAGTAATATAAAAAAAAATTAAATATATTAATATATTGAATAGAATATAGACCTATATGTATCAATCTAAACAACATTAACAATTTATCGTCCTGAAGATGGGAGCGACAAGTTCCCGAAACGTCGACGATATTTAAATAAAGTTTTTGTTCTTTGCTGGCTGCCTTCATCTACCTGTTCCTTTGAATAGAATATATAAGAATTTTAATAATACTTTTGTCTTAAAGAGGTCCGGGCCCCTCTGGGATCAGGTGAAAACGGAAAAATTAGGATTAAAAAAAAATGTAATAAAAATTTGTCTTTGAGAGGGCCTCTCGGGGCTCAAGGATATCCGGTATTTTTAAAATATTTTTTTGTTTTTGAAGTTGTGGCTGTGATGAGATCCATCTCACCATTAAAAATATTTTGGTGTGGGGGAGTGTATATTTAAAAATGAGTTCGGGCCCCCCCCCCACCCCCAAAAAAATTGTATATACCCCCCTGATAGGCGTCTGGTTCACAGCACTGGCCCGAGCCAGCTGGCGGAGGGTCCAGGGGGGGGGGCGAAGCCCCCGGCTAGGCACGAAGCCCGCAAAAGGCGGGCGCAGCGGCTAGTTTATTGTATAATTTATTAAATACATATATAGATGAACTCTGGCGAGAATTTTTAAAATTGTATTGAATTAAAAAAAAAAAATTCCTTCGAGCCGGATTTGAACCAGCGACCTATGGATTTCTATGTGTTTACCGCTACAGTCCACCGCTCTACCAACTGAGCTATCGAAGGAGATATTAGCCACCACTCTCAATTTGGAATTTCACCTTGCTAACCTACTTACCAAAGAAATGTAATTATCACAGGCGCATTCCACAATAATAAGACATTTGGCCAGCTATCTATCTTTTAATTTTTTAATATTTTTAAAATTTTTATAATTATAAATTCATATTTAATAAAAAAATAACATTAATATTAAAAAATTGACATAATTCATTCAATTAATAAAATTAGTTCGGTATTCTTATAGGCGCGGTCCTAAGGAGTGGGGGCTAAGGGACTATCATTTCCCACCCTCCCTCCCTCCCCCCAGACTATAGATATTTTGGATTCTTAGTGATTAATATTAAAATTATAGGCTTAATATAACCTATATAACCTGTATAACCTAATTGTATATGATTTTTATTGTTTATATTAGGTTACTTTATCTGGAAGGCTTACAAAATGCTATTATTTACAATATGTATAGGAGCGATACGTAATATTATATCTTCAAATTTTTTTTTTCTTTTTTTTTTTTTTTAAGACAAATAAAATAAAAATTAGAAAAATAAAATATTTTAATAAGCCTATAATTTTAACATTAATAAATAAGAAAAATATATATACCAAGGTATTGTAGAAAAAAATATCTAGAGAAAATTTAGATTTTCTGAACTCGCTACCAACTACTCCAAGCACCGTGGGCCGGTTTTTTTTTTTTTTTTTTTTTAATATGCGAGTCTCATTCCATCTTTTCAAACTCAAAAAATGTTATAAATTCAACTTTGAATTGTTATGTCACACTTAGAGAAATCCCCGGGTCTCCCATGTCACAATTAGTAACGTTTTGGCCAGACCCCCCCCTTACGTTACGTAATATGTGGACGACCCCTTTCGAGATTACAATTATATTCATGGTGTGCAGCTCCATATAGTCACTCCAAATAGTGAGGGAGGACTTCCGGCAGTACAACTCTTGCGTTTGATAAAAGCAGGTTAGTCACAATGCCGAAATTGTCTATGTATTAGATGCTGAGAGTTAAAAAAATTAAATCACACTGATCTCATTTTCAAACATTCTTTTTGACTGGAGAAGTTTAATTACAGATGTTTTAAATTTTACTAAGAACAGAGAATTTATTGTGTTTGTATCTTGTATTTTATTTAAACAAACACACTGGAATCCATTTCATGATATTTAGATGGAAATTGGACCATCCTCTCCCCTTCTCTCTCTCTCTCTCTCTCTCTCTCTCTCTCTCTCTCAATATAATCCTATCCGATTATATTGTCTATCTCTAAATCGCATTGCGTTTTCAGTGAAAATTCTCTTCTACATAATAGAGAGAGTTTATAATCCATCTTCCATCCCTTTTTGATGGGAGGAATGAGAGAGAGTTCATCATATTATATTAAATCCGGTTAAATTCTCTATATATTTTGCGTTTTGAGACAATTAATTCATTTCAAAAATTATTTCAATGGAAATATACAAAAAATATAAACATGGACTTATAAAGGATGAGAGATAGAGATGAAATTTAGCGGCAGCATTTACCAGTTTTAAATTCTTTTTAAGAATTATGTTATATTATTATGTTGAGAGATAGTCAAACTGTGGTCCACGGATCCCGTAACTTTTCGATTTTATTCAAAAACTTTTATTAAAATAACCTAAGAAACAGTTTTACCAATATTTATTAGTAATGCCTATGAGATTATTGAGGCAGAAATAAAGTCTCAAGAACGACGTAAAAAGTCTAGGGTTGGGATTGGGTCAGAAATGAAATGTTTTTCGGGTAAGGGTCCTCGAACTTGATAAGTTTAGAACCTCTGAGCTAATATGAACATGTCTTATTGATTTTGAAAAGGATTAGCTTACTCACAAAAAATCGGAAGTACGGCTTTTTACCTCTCTACTCATACTAAGTTACTCTCAAATTAAAAAATTAAGTCCACATCATATTTTTTTCTATTGTCAGATGGCGTAGCTAGAGTTTGTCTCATGAATTTATTTTTCATGATATGTTGCTTTTTTGTGTCGAATTACTGCCCCTCTTGGCAAAACCAGGAGAATTTAATAATTCTTAGCCTTGATAACATCAAAACTCACATTTCTAGACTGGATAAAATCTCAACACTTATAAATTAAATATACAAATTAAACACTAGGTTATTTGTTTCAAAGGTTTTATTAATTATAAAATAAAATTAACACTTGATAAGTATTTCGACAAATTCCTTGTCATCATCAGAAGTGATTACATTCTAATACATATTTCTAATAATGATGATAACAAGTAATTGCCGAAATACGTAACAAATGTTAATTTTATATTTGAACCGTTTATTTTGAAAGTGGTGTAAGTCCATTTTTTTTTGAAAAATGAGATATCACATAAATTATGCTTAAATTAATGTACATTTTCCATGTATAACTAGCTAGTGGTAAATTTCTTAAAAATTTCCATGTTTTGTACAATTGGAAATTGATTTTTTTAATAAACAGATATGTTAACCTTTCATTTTCTCGAAACAATAGAAAATGGACTTACACCACTTTCAAAATAAACGGTTTATTTAATAAAACCTTTGAAAGAAGTAAACACTTGTTATTATTTGTATATTTAATTTTAATAGCCTATACAAAATGTTTCAACGAGAACCTATCGTCGAAACTTTAAATCTTATCAGCATTTATAATCGAAAGAATGGAGGAAAAATCAAAAAATTACAAATATTCAATAAAAAGTGCCTAAATATTAAAAATTCTTTATTCCAATATTTTAGTAGACAATACCGAAAACAATTAATATAAGCTTGTTGGTTGAGAAATTTCCCTATTAGTTTCAACAAATTTTGTAATATTTATTATTTTATTGCTTAATTGTTAATTAATGAGTGTGTAGCTGTACTAGCAACGATGTTGGCCGCACTGAATGGCCGTCCGATACACAAACTGGCGATCGATAGTCAGCGGCGCCACTCAGCTCTACTGACGTCACTCCCAGATAAATTGTTGACCCGAAACACTTGCAACCATAACTAACAATACCATCAACAATTAACGACTACTGGTCTCTAAAGAGTCACATTATTTAGCACTAGCGTAAAAATGTAATATTTTAAAGCATCTGATTAATGATGATATAAGGGTAAAAATATTTTAAAACCAAAAATTCAAATTTTAGATAGACCCACTGTATAAAGTAATAATATAAATAAATGTTCCAAATACAATTAGAAATATAAGCTATCATAATTATATTTTTAAAATTGTTTATTGATTTGCAGGTAGGTGGATGAAAATAGTGAATGCAGAGGATGAAAGAATTATTTTAACTCACAGTGTAAACAAGAGTATCTAGAATAAGTGATATCAAAGGTTGACTGGATAATCAAATTCAAATTTAAAAGAAAAATAGAAAACGAAAAAAAAGTTGATATCCTCGTGGATATTCGAGATCCGGATAATCGAGTTACTAGAGTAAGTTCAAAGAAACGTGGTGACCTTTTCAATTGAATATGTGGCATTTTTATTCGAAGATTCAATAAAATATGATGGCAGCCAGGGAAATTTTTTTTTTTTTTTTTATAGATGAAAATTTTTTATTTATATCAATTTAATATTTAATTTAATCGACAATCTTTCGGACGTGTCTTTTAGGGGCAGGAAAATTAATAGTCAAATAAATACTGAAATGAAAATACATAGACTTTGTTTGACGATCAATTTTCATGTCTTAATGAATGACTCGACTGGCATCCGAAAAGTCGATGATTAAATATCAATTAGAAAATTTAAAATTTTTATTTTAAATTGAAATTCACTAAAAATTTGTATCTAAAAAAAATTTAACTGGCTGACAGGGCCTTAGTCAGGGAGAGTTCCTCTTCACTTGAAATCCCTCCTCCCAAAAAAATAAAATATAGAGAGAAAAATAGTTTTTAAATTTTGTTAAAATTTATTTGCTCTCTCAGCTGCTGAGGCCATTTAGGGTTGTACAATTATACATAATATTTTAATTAAATTATATGTATCGATGTCTACCAGGGGACGTTCAGCATGCTGATTTTTCGGGGTCACCCACCCGAGGTTTCCGCGTGATTGCAAAATTTAAGTGACTGAAGCTCTTATCCTGTGCCAGGCCCCCCAGCCGTTTACAAAAAACTTTATATTGTTTAAAATTTATTAATGGGGGGAGAGTATAGTTCAAGCTCCCCTCCACCGAAAAAGTTTCTGCCCTTCTGGCTGCCATAATCCTGCAATACATTATAATATTATTTTTGTTATTCATTTCAACGATCTATTATCCATCACTAAATCCACTTTAAATAAAAAAAAAAAAATTCCTCAATTTCTCTAAACCTATAATCAAATTAATTCCAACAAAGAAATATTCTAAACAGCCCTCAGTCGGCGTTTGCTGTATTGTTGTTCTTGTTGGCAGTGAACAAAGAGATCAAAGTAAGACCGCGCCTAGCCTAATGCTTTTTTCGCCCGGAGCGACGAAATTTTATAAAAGATCATATATCCCAATAATTTCAAGGTGTTTCAAAATAGAGGTCACACCCACATATATATTGTTTAGCGAAATCGTGACTTGGAATAACCAAAAAAAAAGAAGGAAAATAGACATAGTTAATAAATAATTCGATAATATCTGTTAAATAAAGTGAAAAAAAAACTGGCTATGAAAAATAAAATTATAATAATAAACATTTAATAAATTTTAATTAAGATGTATTCATGTAATATTAATTATAGAAATTATTTATATTTCTTGAAAGAATAATTTATTATAAATCTCTATAGTCTAAAGGGCAAGCATTTATATGAAACCACATTCCGTGGCTATTAAATTTATAAATGTTGAGAATGTCAACATCTCGAACAGTTCAGCCAGAAATTGGAAGCACAAACTCAGTCACATCAACGCTAATAACCATTGTGTGGATGAGCCCTTATATGGATTGAACAAGAAAAAATAACGAGAGTGATAAGGTCAAGATTATAAAAACTTGGGAAAAAAGTTCATTCACACACTGGAATATTTGGAATAGTGAGCTATTTTGTCAAACGACTTTATATTTGGTTCTCGAACAAATCGAAAAAATATTATTTATTATATTATCAATATTGGAGTCTAGTCAGCCAAGGAAAGAATAAAAAACAATTTTTTCTGTCGATGTTTCAAACGGTCTTCTTCCGGACAGTCTAATGTCAATTTTTACGGATAGTAGTAAAATGAGTATCATTTGACATCAATAAACTGAACTTGAATTAACAATGAACAAATCTTGCATTGTTAATGTTAATTTAAGTTCAGTTTATTGATGTCATATGATATTAGTTTTACTATTATCCGTAAATATTAACATTAGACTGTCCCGAAGAAGACCGTTGGCGCTCGAAATATCGGCAGAAAAAATAGTTTTTTATTCTTCCTTGGATGACTCCACTCCAATATTGGTAGTTAACACTCACAGCCAGTACAGAAATTAGTAAGTATTTAAATGTTTTATGATCAATTTCTGAGATTCAATCTCAGATGCCTAATGAACAAAAAATAATTAACAATCCAAATAATTTTAATTAAAAAAAATTTCTGCATTTTTGCAGAAGGGAACAAAAAATAGAGATGAGAGCCGACCTGTTGTTGAGGTTGGAGAGCTGTGGACCGGCTGTGACGTCAACGCCCATCTGTCCGATGTCGAGGGCAGCATAAGCCCTTCTACCCGGGGCGGATGCAACAGCCGATGTTGCCGTCGCCGCCGACGGCCCAAGATTGCACACTGCGTCCAGCTCCTGGTAAAGGAGATCGTCGTAGAGTGCTGTGTTGGAGTTAAGGGCATCATCCAGCCGGGCAGGATCCAGGTGGTAGTTTGGGTTCTCGTAGCTCAGCAGGCCGTTCTCTGTAATTAGATATTTCAAATTAGTATAGAGTTACTAAGCTGCTATTTTATTTATATTGGAATAGGGAGTGTCGATTTTTGAATTACATTTGTAGTCATGAAAAGTCATGTAAACTATATAAAATATTATTCAATTTATATTGAGCCCGGAATGAGAAGCTGCCATATTTTTTTTAATATGCTTATTATGATTAAGAAGAGGTTAGCCAGGTTTTTTTAACCCTTTTCGGCTACTGAGGCCATTTAGGGGTATGACTTTATTATATTTATTTTAAATTACAAAGTATCGATGTCTACTGGATGACGTTTCACACGCTGATTGCTCGGGGTCACCAATCCCGAGCTTTCGTCGCGATTGGCATTGCTTAACTGCAACAATTGCGGTGAGTGTTGCTCTTCTCCATTGCCAGGCCCCCGGCTTAGACAGGGTTTGAATACGGATTGGAAACTCTGAGTCGCAAAGCCTGGCAAAAGTCAACTTTCTCAAGATAATCCAAAAAATTCTCTGTTGGCACTAGTTGAAACATTCTTAAATTTAATTATATTCTCAGCTAATTATAGATAAATTAATAATACTAGGTTAAGTTTTAAAATGTTTTTATTTTCAGCTTATGCGCATTTCGAAGTTAACACATCATCTACAGACCTGTCTTAACGTTGAAATGCGTATAAGCTAAAATGAACACTTTTTGAAATTTAACCTAGTTTTATTTATTTATCTATAATTAGATGAGAATATAATTAAATTTCTCAAGATATTTTTCGCATACTTAGTATGTCCACGTTCCGAAATGGAAAAAAGTAAATAAATAAAAATATTTGGTATTGGATTCTTTTATAATATTTTAACTTAATTCATAAAATTTCTTTAAGCAATCCATAAATTATTGTACCTCACCCACAAATAGACGAAAAATATCAAAATAAGAAAATAAAAAAGGTGAAAAATTGCGTTATTCCGTGTCAGGACCTCTTAGAGTAAGCCTTAGTCAGACCGATGTAAGTTTTTATTTATTTTTTCGCATTTTCGCAGTTTGTTTAATTATTAATATAAAGTAGGTTTTTCTTCACTCTATTATAATAAAAACCTCTTTTTGAAAGCTTTAAAAACATCTCCTTTATATAACTTATGGTTGTTTAACGAGTAGGGCTACAAGTTTATAAAAATATAGTAAATATAAATCAGAATAAATTTCAACTACCGTATCCCTATTTAGATAAATAAATTTCCATGAACTTATAAATAAAGATAGAACATATCATATGTAAATTCCATGATGGCGCCATTCAGGGTAACCACCCTCGCAGCTGACGCTGCTCATCTCACTAAAACCAGATGACGCCGAGAGAAAGCAATCGAAACCAAAAAGGGGAGGAAAAAAAGCGAAGATAAAAAAATAAAAATAAATCTATATTATTGTATTATATATAAATAAAGTGAATAATAATTTCATTAAGAAAATTTTGTTATCCGTTTTGTTAATAAAATAAATAAATACTCGAATTTTATCGGAATTTATCACTAAAGTTTTGTTACAGGATAATCTCTTTTCATTGAAAAAATTTGAAATACATCAGTAAAGTGTTCTTCACCTTTCACGAAAAATTTTACTGATATACTTTTTAAAGGGCATAATGATTTATGAATTTTAATCAAAATCGTTAAAGGCAATTTTGTGAAAATCGAAAAAAACTGAAAAAATCTTAACTTTTTACGATGAAGTACAAGAGTAAAGAGTGCTTCATAAGAATATACATTTTAACGAGCATCTAAAAAATATAATAATTGATTTTTTGAATTTTTATCAAAATCGTTGGAGCGAATTTTGAAAAAATCAAAAAATACTGAAAAAGTACATCAGTAAAGTACTGGTATTTTTTTGCCTATTTTGTTCAAAAACTTATTTTGAGAGTACGGGGAGATACCTAACTTAAATATAAAATTTCAATCTACTAGCTCAATTCCTTCATGCTTTAATATTGTTACACAGAGACAGACAAACCAATTTGCGGGACCTTTTTTGGACTCAGGGGACCTCAAAACATGTATATTGATCAAAATTTCGACATCGAATTTTTGACATGATCGCAATACTTTCTAAATATTTTTTATATAAGTTATAGGGTAAGAGAAAGTAAAAAAAAATCGTTGCATTTCAGAAGGGGAGAAGATTGCATGTATCACAAAAAGTACTCGAGTAGCATCACCATTAGGTTCAAGATATCAATCTTATTTTCTCTAAACAAACTTTTAAGTTAAGTTCACTGGTTAAATACGCCCCTTAGGACTTCTGATCTGATAATAGATAAAAAATATAAGCACGAAGAGGCGAGGGTCATTCATAAAATTACTTTAATGAGTAGGGATTCTTAATGTTCTTTCATATTTCCTTACTAAAATTGTTTCATTTGACGTTTTGTCATTTAAATACACAATAGAGACAAATTAAATTTTATATCAAAGAAATTCTTTTTAAAAAGGGACACAAGTTAAAATAAATAGTTGTCATTTATAAAAAAAAAAAAAGAAGAGAAGAATGAAAGAATAACATAGAAACAAGAGAAATTCCCAAGGGAAGCATCTATGAGATGAAAAACGAACTAAAATTACGTCACCTTTCTAAATTTTATATTTATTTACTTTTTTTTATATAACGAAAAAAATATGTATACATAAAAAGTAAATAAATAAAAAATCGTCAAGGGAGACAATAATAATGTATCATGTTTTAGAAGTGAGAACATTGCGACTGAGAATTCTTTCAATAATTGATGGATTAAAGGGAAAATTGCCCCCGGGCTTGGTGTAGTAGGTAGCGCCTACCTACTATACCAAACGTCGCGGGTTCGGACCCCTGGCAGTCCGATGATTTTATTTAAGCCATTTGGATACCAGATGGCTTAAATAGAAACGCCTGGACCCTCAATAGATATTATCATATATAACGGTTATCGTAAAGTCTTATATGGCCTAAGTTGCCGAAAAAGACTGTGTGAATGTGTGAGTGAGTGTGAGTGATTGGGAAAAAAGTGAAAGTGAAAATTTTTTGAAATAATTATAGTTTCATAGTTTCCATCCCCCCCCCCCTGAAGAAAAGAGTAAAAGATACCTGCTGAACTAAACCCTAGAACAGGAAGAGTTCTTTCCCCTTAAGCATAGGACAGGATAGCCGAGAGGTCGTAAGGACTCCCTACTAAAAAATTTGAGTTTTTAAATTTTTCAACTATTTAATATTTTTCTATTTGAATTTTAAAGAAAATAATTATTTTATGAATTTTTTTTTGTTCATTAGAAATTAAAGGTTGAAACTTAAAGATCCCTCAGAGGGCCCTGGTACAGTGAGTTTTAGTCATTTAGTCCCCACCTGATAGCTAGAGCCTTAAGTATATGGTATAGTAAGTATATGGTGTATAGTGAAATAATTTTAATGACCGAAAAGGTAAAACGTATAATCTGGTACAGATGATTTTATTTTACCTTTTCAAATGTAAAATTATTTCACCATATATCATATTCTCTACCATAAACTTATGCTCTATCTATCAGGTGGGGACTTAATTGTGGCGCTCCCTGTACAGGGGATATATTCCTTTCTGCTCACCCCAGTCGGTGCTGGGCGGCCCTGGAAGGGAATCAAGGATTTGTATCCCGTCTCATGCTACAATAATTTATTTCACTTCTATTGTCTATCAATCAATTGAAATAAATAGAAAGTCTAAATGGCCTCTAATGCCGAGAAAGTCCTTGAAATAAAACAAACTGCTGATATAGTAGAGAAAATAATAAATTAGATATTAATCTATTTAATTATGTTCGTTCTGGTTGGTTGTATATGTATGACCATTGGTCAATATAAGTCTTTTGACTTTAGGCATTCATTAAAAAAAAAAAAAATTGGAAAAATTTCCGAGGACCCCCGTGATATTCTCCATGGTCTGTCTGGCCATAGTCTGGGTAAGAGGGATATTTCAAAAGAAAAGAGCTGCATTTTTAATAATATGACAGCACATAGAAAGAAAGAGAGGAGAAATACTTCCAATTCCTAATTGAATGATCGTTCGCAGATAGTGTTAACCCACAAATATATATTTCTGGGATATTTCAATTTTAAACTTTGGAAACAAACAAAACACCATGAAGGAAGTTTGTTTGTTTGCTACTGTTAGAGCACTCTAATGGCAATATCAGTCTCAGAAACAAATGTACAACTAGTACAGACCTTTGGTCAATTGATGGTGCTGAAAAGTCGGGTTTGTCATAATTGTGGGTTAACGAGTGGAATGAAACCAGCTTTTAGTCGGACCAGTTTTACACTTTTTTCAAGGCAGACTATTAGGTAATTATACCGGATGCCATCTTCAATGCTAAAGTAAGTTTCTCATACAACAGGAATATTGTATATGACAAGGACATCTTGAAAAACTTACATTGGCACTGAAGATGGCATCCGGGATGATTATCGAAACGTCTGCCTTGAATAAAGTGTAAAGGTGATCCGAAGAAAGGCTGGATTCATTCTTCCTGACAAAAAATTCGGTGTGACAAGGATTGAACACAACATTAAATTAATGAAGGTATTGTACAGACTTATTTATTTATACTCAGGGGCTCACTTCTAGTGAGTAGGTGGATGGCTACCACGAGTTACCAGAGCTAAGGCTGGAATTTCTACCTTTTCTTTATGTCAGCCTTTTTCCCCCTTTTTCATATCAAGCATTAGGCCGTGGGACGGGTCGGCTTGCTTTTCTCTCGGTCTCATTTTTTTATAAATTTTGCCGACCCCACATAGGGATAAGACTAAGATAGAAGAAGATTGTACAGACTTATTTGTGCTAGGGTTCAGGAGTTGTTTCCGTTCCAAAACGATCATATTTATGAGCTCTATCTAGTTCGGCCTTAAATGCCGAAAACACCATAAGAGTCATGATTTTCGTTAAATTTTAGTTATGAATGGGCTTTATAGTTGATTTTTCTATTTTTGTAAATGGTTCTTAATATCAATTCATTTTTATAATTGCTTTTTTCTTCATCATTTTATTATAAAGTTGAATTGATTTTCTTTTTTTATTGCCTTAGGTTGCCGGCCCTTGGTTGAATGAACCCGTCTCCCCTCAATCAAAATCATTAAGTCATTTTCACATTCATATATACTCGTATTGTTATATAATATCAATATTAGGCCTATATTTAATTTATCAAGGCTGAAAGGTTAGTGAAAAATTTTTTATTTGAGATCGAACTGAAGACTATTAAGATAAATAACGAAAAAGATACTAAATTAATTAAATTTTTTTTTTTTAGTTATGCTTGCTTGCATTTTCTGGTTTGTTTATATATGTTATTAGTTGATATACAAACAAAATCTTGTTTTGTAATTTTTTGCCTAGAGGTAAATAAAATAAGACTCGTTTTATTGTATAGTATATGATAAAGTCAAATCAAGCCACGTGCCAGTTTGTTTATTTATTCTTTATCCTCTTTAGAAAGAGACAGAGAGAAATTAATTATTTCAACCTTGTCATTTTGATATTTAGTTCAAGTGGGACCAGGATGTTTATTATTTTTTTTTTTTCTCTTTTCTTCTCAATCTAAATCCGCTCGAGTGTATGTCTATATCGATTGAGTGTTGGAGAGTTGAAGGGCAGAAGAGAAAGAGAGAGGGAGAATAGTATAATTAAAGAGAGGGCGCCATGATGTCTCGGGCGGTAGGACCACTACCCTGGCACTGGCGCCAGGGAGACGTCGACGTCGCCTAAAGGGAGGATGAGTGGGATGCACTCTGACTCATAGTTCACCCCAATTCACTGGAAAGCTATTTTCTTTTGAATTGCATTTATTCCCAATATCCGCATTTTTTTTTTTTTTTTTTTTTTTGAAATAGGAAATAACCTAAATTTTTGAGGAAATGTTTAAAATAAAGTACTAAAGTGCCACTTTGGGTTTTCGTGAGGGCTCTAACTGACCCTCTGTTGTTATAATACTTTCAAATGAAAATCAATCTAATATGTATTGGTCAGAAAGGAAACAGGGGGAAAAGGAAAAAAGGGGCATACGGCCTTGGTCTAGTTGGTAGCGTGCCTATCTTCTATGCCGAACGTCGCGGGTTCGGACCCCAGGACCCCATTTGGATACCAAATGGCTTAAATAGAAATACCTGGACCCTCAATAGATATATTATTAATTAACGGTTATCGTTAAAGTCTTAAATGGCCTAAGTTGCCGAAAAGACTGTGAGTGTGAATGTGGAGTGTGAATGAGAAAAAAGTGTGAGTGTTTAAAAAAAAGGAAAAAAGGTCCGGAGGTATTGAACCAATTTTTCTAAAAATATATTTAGATTTAATGTAGCTTTTATGGTCAAGTAGATATGCATTGCACAAAAAGGGCTATTTTTCGATAATTTTTTGCCTAAAAAATGAGGGTTTTCGAGAGAAAAATTGGTATTGGAGTTAATTACTCTGGATATTTTTATTTATTCTATTAGTCTTTTTCTTCCTGCACAAATTGACATCACATTTAGTCTAATCTGATGAGCCGTTCGGAATCTACAGTGGTTTAAAATTTCAAATTAACCTAAGCGGTAAAATGAAATGGTAGGAAAAAATAAATGGTGAAATATTTAGCTGAAAAACCATTCTTTCTAACCGTATATTCAACATAATTATACCGCTTAAGACAGAAGAGTTGTTCAAGCCGCTAACTTTTCGTGCATGCCTCCCTACCCGGCCACTATACAAACATGCATTGTAAGTCGATGTCACGACAAAAAACTAACCAACAGCATCAAATTTTACGAAGGCTTTGCTTCAATACATGTTTCTATTTTACCATTTTCTTTAGACTAATTCTATATATTGAAATAAAATTTTATCAAAAAAATATTTCCAGTTTAGGCAGTCAATGACTTGATTGAAAAGTAAAAGAGTAAGATAGTTATTTTTACTTTTAATCCGAATCTTTGATTGCACCCTCTCTATGGTGGAAATTGAATTTTTAAGTGTTTTGAACAAGTGGTTGGTAAAAAAAAAAATGTAATCACCCATTGTTTATTGGTTTTACAACCTGAGGAATTCGGATTGCGGCTTTAATAATGACTAAGTTTATAAAAAGGTAATCAATAAGAGATTCAATTAAATTATACATATTTTTGAATTAGGATCTAACTCAATGATAATTTCCATTTTTGAATTTATTAAATAAGCAGATCAAAGAAGGTTTATTAATAGATGGTAAACTTATATTTTCGGAATGAGGAAAAAATTATTATTGGAGAAAGAAAAAGAGGGAAAAAAACAAGAAAAATAAGATGAAAGAGTATTAAAGAGAGAGAGAGAGAGAGAGGGACAGGGGGTGGGTAAGAAAGGGCACGTGAGAAAAATACGTGAGTTTAGGGAAGAAAAAAAAAAAAAAAAGGGGTCCAGAGAAAAAGAGAAGGAGTAGTCGAGACCAAGTTATGTGGAGGCAAGATCGATAAAGGCGTCCCGGAGAGAGAAGAAGAAGGAAGGCAAGCAAGCCAAGCACCAACCAGCTGGCGGCAGCCATTTTAATTTCAAATTTATTCCCAAATGAATTAGCTAGTAAAGCTAGAAGAAGATGAAGAACGAAATAAAAAAAAAGACTGGATAATTGCTATTTTTATACAACTTGAGAAGAGTGGAATAAACAGATGATTTTCTTGTAAATTGCATTACATTCAATTTAAAACTGTCATAGATTGCTAGTTACATTAAAAAGAGAAGTTGCTTAAGTCCTCTAGAACCAGTGGCGGATCCAGAGGAGTTTCTCGGGGGGAGGGGGGGATAATCTGGTGTGACTGGTCACACAGCACACAATTTTTTCTTATTATCGGAAATTCAAAGGTGCATTCTGTAGTTGTTTACCAGAATATATATACAAATCAAATTTTTAAGTATTAGTTTTTAAAATTTTATATTAAAAATACAATTTTTTTCCCAAAAAAATATTTTTCTCAAATCTCGGGAAGGGGGGGGGGGAATTACTCCCTTTACCCCCTGGTCTAGAACAGTGGTTCCCAACCGGTGTGCCCCGGCAGCCAAGGGTGCCGCGAGATATTTAGATAAACCAAAAAGAAAAAAATGAAGAAGCGGAAAAAATAAAATTATGCAAAAAAAAGGTCAAATGATTTTAACGTTAAGCAGTAAGAATTTTCCGGAGTGCGGAAAAAAATTTAGCTTTGCTAAAAAAAAGGTCAAATGATTTTCAAGGTTTTGCTAGGGGGAAAATAAAAAAGGAAGGGTGCCACTAGTGTGTAATGTTATTCCCAAAGCACCATTTGGAGTGCCGTGGACTTCAAAAGGTTGGGAAACACTGCTCTTGAAGGATGTCAAATAAGGGTTTTTTTTTTTCTTTTAAAACACTCACACTTTTTTTTCTCATTCATACTCACACTCACACACACATTCACAGTACTTTTCGGCTACTTAGGCCATTTAAGACTTTACGATAACCGTGAAATATTAATATATCTATTGGGGGTCCAGGCATTTCTATTTAAGCCATATGGTAAAAAAATAAGGGTTGAATGAATAAGGTGAGTTATTTAATATATAAGTATCATGTAAAGTCTATGTGGCGAAAAGACTAAAAAAATCTGGTGTGACTAGTCGCAGAGTACCCAACTTTCTCTTGCCTTCGGTAATTGAAGGTGTATTCTGTACTTGTCACACCAGATAATTTGTGTCGACATACAGTATATTTAGTTTCTAGTAGAGAGATACAACTGAGAGGAGCAACAGTCACCACAATCGTTACAGTTAACCAATGCCAAGCACGCCATGCAATCAGAACGTCCCCCGGTAGCACTCGGTATAATGTATTGAAAACATTTATATAATAAAGTCATTCCTACCCATAAATGACATCAGTAGCCGAAAAAGGTTAAAAAAAAATCATGTATAATTTAATTATTTATTTTTAAAAAACCTTTTCGGCTACTAAGGCCATTTAGGGGTTTGAATTTTATTAAATAAATACATACTATCGATGGCTCCCGGGGATCGTTATAAACCCTGATTGCTCGGGGTCACCAATCCCAAGCTTTCGCCGCGCTTGGCATCGCTTAACCGCAATGATTTTGGTGAATTTATAAACATGGGAAAATATTTTGCTACCAAATTTTCAGAAAATCGAAAAAAAAAAAACTGAAAAATTACATCATTAAAGTACTAGTACTTTTTGGCCGATTTTATTTAAAAGCTTATTTTTGTGCCTCAATGGGGTACCTAACTTAAAAAAAATTTCAACCTCGAGGCTCATTTTCTTCATACTTTATTTTGATCACAGACAAACAAAACACAGGGAGACAGAAAATTTTGTAGGGTCCATGTTTTTGGATTCAGGGGGCCTCAAAATATGTATTTCCATCTTTAGAGAATAGTGAAATGGCTCACTAAAATTCCCTTCTAAAAAAAAAGTAAAATTGAATAATTTAAAACGATAGCCCCTTTCCTATATGCAACCGAAGCCAAGATTTGATTCAATTGTAATCTAACTTCAAGGCGCTTTTCTTTTAAGAGGTTTTCAACAGAAAAATAACAAAGTATGATGATCTTGCCAATTGGATAATATTATAGATGTGATTTAGACAAAATATCGCATTGCCTACTGATACTTGTTGAACATGTAAAGAAATAATTAACAGCCGTTGGCCATAGTTTTGGCTTGAGTAACTCGAGTTCGTCACATTAGGGCCAAATTTCTGAATTAGTAGATATTATATTGTTTATTTGGGATCAATATTGATTTAATAAACAAGCTTATATGGACGCTGTTATGCATTAGTGTGTCAAGCGCCAAAAAATTAAAAATTGAGTTATGCACGGAATATTGTTTCAAATGCTATAATTAATAGTATTTTTTTATGAAATATGTCCTAAAAAAATTTATATTCAATGTTACTTGCACAATTGACAAAAAAAAATCTGGTGTGACTGGCGCACAGCACACAACTTTCTCTTACCTTCGGTAATCGAAAGTTGTGTACTGTGCTTGTCACACCAGATTTTTGTGTCGACATATATTTAGTTCCCGACAGTACGGAACATATGAATTCAGATGTAAAATTTATAAGTATGGGAAAATATTTATATTTTGTTACCATGGCAACCATTTCTCCTATCTTTCCTATGAAATACAAGAGTAAAGTGGTCTTCAGAAGATTTCAATTGCAAAATGAGAATATACATTTTAAAGAACATCTAAAAAATAATTGACTTTTGAATTTTAAAAAAAATCGTTGGAGCAAATTTTAAGAAAATCGAAAAAAACTGAAAAAGTACATCAGTAAAGTACTAGTACACTTTGGCCGATTTTGATTAAAAGCTTATTTTCCGGTCCCGGGGGTGTTTAACTTAAATATCAAATTTCAACCTCGTAGCTCAATTCCTTCATGCTTAAAATTGAACACAGACACACACACACACAGACACACACACACACACACACACACACAGACAGACCATGTCGCGAAAACCACTTTTTGGATTCAGGGGACCTCAAAACGTGAAGATCCATCAAAATCTCGACATCGAATTTTTGACATGAATCCAATACTTTCTCTCTATATATATATTACATATATACATAGGTAAGAAAGTAAAAATTATATATAATCCAATGAAAACAAAAAACTTTAATGTTAATTTTCTCAAAACTCGGTAGATGGCGCTTGACACACTAATGCGTAACAGGATCCATACAGTCGTTTTATATTTTTTAATAAAATTAGAGAAATTTCATAAATTGGGAACCACGGGACAAAAACTATAAAATATTAAGAAGGATTATTTTATTCATATGTAAATCTATATAGTTAGCTTGTTTCGAAAATAAATGTTAATTATATATTACTTATAAATAAAATATTATATAAACAATTAAATTATTAAAAAAGAATCCTTATAAAGAAATCCTTAAAACTCTAGTTTATGTAATATTCAAAAAAAGAAGTGAAATGAATAGAATATTTCGATTCTTTTTTATTTTCTCTTACTTCTATATATATAAATATTAATATATAGAGAAAGCATTGGATTCTTGTTAAAAATTCGATGTCGAGATTTTGATGGATATACACGTTTTGAGGTTCCCTGAATCCAAAAAAGCGGTTTTTGCCACATGGTCTGTCTGTGTGTCTGTGTGTGTCTGTGAACAAAATATCTCAAGATCTAAAAGAGCTAGGAGGTTGAAATTTTATATTTAATTTAGGCATCCGCCATGGGACGTGAAACGAAGATTTTGAACAAAATCGGCCAAAAAGTACTAGTACTTTACTTTTTTTTCGATTTACTAAAAATTCGCTCTAACGATTTTATTTAAAATTCATAAATCAATTATATTTTACATGCTCTTTAAAATGTATACATTTTCATATATGATCTCATTTTGCCCTTGAAATATTTTGAAGCACACTTTACTCTGTACATCATAGGAAAGATTGAAAAAATAGTCGTTATGGTAACCATATTTTCATTTATAATTTAATAATAATTCCATTAACGAATATTGGGTATTTTTAAAGGTTAATATAATATATCCTATACTGTATGTAGAGTTAAGGCCATAAATCATTCATCATTCAAAATGATATTGGCTTTTAAGGTAATTTCTCAGGTAAACGATATTGAATTTTTATATATAAGCTTATAGAAAAAATAAAAATTTATAGATTTAATATAAACTAAATTAGTTAATAGAATTTTTTAATATATGATAATATCTGAATTGAGTTGTCAAAATATTTTAAAAAAAGTTAGGGTTAAAAATACCTAATAGATATATGTACCACATATATAATGATCTATTAATTATATTTACTTGTACATTTTTGAGGTAAATTAAATTAAAAACACTAGGTAATAAGTTTCAATATATTATTAAAAAATAATAATTTGCATAATTATCCGTTTTTTTTGAAGATATTTAGATCCCAGTGTAATGAAATCATCTTCAGTACAAGCAAAAGATGTTTTGCAAATTTCTATCCAATATGTTAGAGAAGACGTGGTTTTTAGGATAAGTAGTGGCCTAGTAATTCGAGGTAAAATTAGGCTTCGAACCCGGCTTGCTGCAGAAATTTAGCCAAGTCGAGCGAGACTACTGTAGCAATAGGAATATAATTCCCTCCAGTTACAGGCACCCTAGGGCTTGAGGGATGGGCATGAACCATTCCAAAATTTGATATTCACATGAGGCCCGGAGATACAGGGATACAATACATCTAGAAGGTCGTAGAGTAGAGAAGCTCCAAAACATCAAATCAATCAATCAATATGTTAAAGAAGATGAGCTCGCCATATGGGATCGAAATATATATTTCCCAAATTATTTTTTCTGACCGATAGGTCTTATGAAAATTGGAATTAAAGATTACGAAGTTCGTTGAAAATTCTCAGGCGGAAAAAAGTTGAGATAGTCAGTAAAATAAAATACAAATTATTCTAGATGATGATTTAATTGTATATCGCACTTAGAATGCCTTTTGAAACTGACTTTATTGTCGCCCTGATGATAAGTGGAATGTAGTCTATACTTCGACTAGAATAATTAGTATTTTATTTTGTGGCTTCAAAGAATTCTCCTCAACAACAATTGAAATTCACTCTTTTGTTTGTCTGATATTTTCGTCCGAACTTGCCTGTTCTATTTCTCAAAAAACCGACCCCGCACTGCAGCAATAAGTCTAGAAAAGAAGAACTTTATTTATTTGAGACTTAGCAAAACATGATCTTGTAGCTATGGAAAAACTATTTTTTGGATGATGTAAATTTTTAGGTATGTTTTGTAAATCTAACAAACCAAAAATCAATAAAAATGTATGAAATGGAGTAATAATATTAACAGCATAATTATATAATCTAAAAACCTATGTTAGTTTTGGTAATCGGTAATCCTTTGGGTGGAGTTTGCCTCGATTAAGGAACCATGTTGAGTTTACATCTCGCAAAAAAAATACATTAAAAAAGCTTTTAAACATAAAATTGGAGAAATTTAATCTATATAAGAATTTTTTAAAAATAAAATGAAATCTATTTTTCGATTATTTATTTACATCAATCTAACAAATGATTGATTCATTAGTACAATCTATCTATATATCTATAAATATAAAAATGAAATGGGAAAAATGTATGTATGTATATGTTCTATAGAAATTTTCAATGAATCTATTTAAAATTACAGTGCATGAATCTGGGAGTAACATTGGAATTATTAAATATTATGGAAAATTAATTATAATCAAATTTCTTCAAAATGCGAACACAAAATAGACAAGTTGGCTTGAAAATTAGAGAGGTAGGTAGTTGCTCTGTGAGTCAGCTTTCCAGGTATACGACATGGGGATGTGGTAGGAGCTATGCAGCAGTTGAAAAAAGGAGAGAGCACGCATTCGACGGACTCCTTAAACAATCATAAATAGATCCTTTTGTGCTGTGCCCAGTCGGTACCCTCGCTTGAATTCAAGATCCATCCTTTACATCTTAGCACTTGCATTGCAACAAGAAATATCCCAAATGGGCAATAAACTTGCCCGTCGGAGGCAGGCGATTGCTCGGCTCTGGCGAGCAAGGGAGCAGGGGGTTCAGAGGGCGCAGCTCCCTGGCTAGGCGGGCTTTGCGACTAGTAATATATATAATGATAAAACAAAAAAACATTTTCAATGGATGAAACAAACCAATTTGTAGCGCCTGTCAGTGTGTATTAAACATTAATGACATATTAGTTGAATGGGTAAATTTTATGAGTACTAGATGGAAAATCCTTTCTGGACTAATTAATCAAATAATTCATTAAAGATAATATCTTTATTATTGATGCTGGATCCTGTAGATGAGTAGAAGAAAGCATGACATAAGATGGTCGAGGTTGTGATATTTCTCCCAATATTATCTCCCAATAAGCAAACATGAAAGAATTTATACCTAAGTGATTTATATATTAATCGAAAGTCTATTGGAAACTTGAAGAATAAATTTATTTTTTTTTTCACTTCCGTTATGAAGATGAAGACAGGAAAAACAAAATATAAGTTCAAGGTTTAATGAAATAATAATAATAAGAAATGTTTTAAAGTTTGATAACATGCGACTTCTCCTTATTGAGTTAATTTGCAACTAAAACTATGCGTTTAGAATAAATTTTGATTATCAGCCATCTCTTTTAATGTTGGTGTTATTTTTTTTTTCACATGCATAAATAATGAAATTATGTGCCATACTCTTTTTCAAGGACAACAAACAAACATGGCGGATGTTTTTTTTTTTTTTTTTTTTTTTGTATAGGAAACAATTTTCAATCGATAAAAATAAGAATGGGAACAAATTGAAATACAAGATAAATAAAAAAAATCAGTATGAAGAATCGCGGCCTATTTCCTTTTGCTACAAGTGTCATGCTTGTAATTATTCACGAGAATAAAGGGATTAATGATCCTAGCTGAAGACAGAACAAAAATTTATTAACTCAATCAATGGTCCCAATCACCCCAAATAAATATCTCTTTTTTAAAATGAAAAGAATTTTTTTTTATACTATTTGTTTATTGTACAGTCGGCGCTACAAGTGCCTAATCTGCTCGAGAGTGGAACCATGAACTTAGTGAATCAAACCAATATTTTTAAAATAAATAAATCATCTTTTCCTTTAATGCAACTGAAGGGTAAAAGTTACTTTTAAGATAACACTTCAGAAAGCTAAGCATTTTGGTTGCTTAAGCTCAAACATGCCCACGTATAAAACATCAAAAAATGAGCAATAGGCTTAAGCTCAAAGTTCCACTTTCGAGCAAATCAGGCACTTGTGGTGCCCTCTGTACAACACAACACTTCTTTTGAAATAAAGTTTATTTTTATACTTAATTTTTAGAGTACAGTAGAACCTCTACAAGTCGAACCTCGATAAGTCGAAAACCTCCAAGAAATGTTTAGTTCCCTTCCCTCCAAGTCCTAAAACCTCCATTTCTCGAAATCTCAAACCTCTATAGGTCGAAATAATAAAAACATATTTTGCCTCTAAAGCTCCAAAAAATGAACTGGACATCTGTATCTCTAACCCTGCGATCGAAGGAATAAAATAAGAGTACATGTATATAATAAATAGGAATACCAGTTCTATGATATGGCTGACGTTAACATGTGCTTTGCTTTCATTTTCAATCATCATAAATAGTTCTTGTTTAAATTATTAAGGTGGCTAAAAAGATCCGCCAGAAATTCTAATTTCAAGAGCCAAACAGGGTCAGAAAATTGATTAGAATATTCAGATGGATCAAGGAGGTCGCCAGAATTTTTCAACCTGTAAAGGGGTCGCGTATTAAAAAAGATTGAAAAACACTGATCTAAATCATTGGGTTTGACTTGTTTTAGGATTTTCTAAAAAGTCCTTCAAAATGGCCTGTGTAAAAAAATCACAAGATAGAAATGAGCTAAGAGTTTGAAATTTTATATGAAACACAAAGCGAAGATTTTCAATAAAATCTGTCAAAAAGTATCGACCTACTACCAGGAATGTGTTTCTTTTTTCGATCAACTTTTATTAAAATTGATTTAAAAAAAATATTCTGGTTACTGTCTATACCTTCTAGTAAATAAGTTTTTTAAATAAATATTGCAATATCTAGGTAAGAATTATTATGGTTTATCTGGCCAATTCATTAAGTAATTTTAATAAATAAAATGAAAATATTTAATTAAGTATTTGAATTTTAATTAATATATTTCCATTTATATTTTAATTTTAATCCATTCATTAAAATTTTATTTTTTTGAAAATTAGAAGAAAAAATAGAATTTTTTTTTTTAAATATAAATAACCTCATTTGTTAAAATATTCTTAATCTTTTAATTTTAAAAAATTAAACAAAAGCAAAATGAAACAAAAAAAATAAACCAAATGTGCCTAAGTGAATAATAATTAGATGAAAATTTTTTAAGTTTATATTATAAATTCGTTAACAATAAAATCTAGTATCATTTCATTCAACTCATGGAGCGAAGAGTATTAAAGAGAATATTTATTTTCTTATTTCTTTTTTTTTAAGATCCAATTTTACATTTGAACTCCTTTTTTTGCCTCTTTCCTTTTTATATAGTATTTATGCATATTTGTCCATTTTATAAATATGCAGCCGGGCTAATAGAGTAGTGGTGGGGGATGCATTAACAGCCAAATAGTCTCCTTTCTCATGAATATACCAAAAGAGAGGCTCTTTGGCCTCACTAATGGCGCCCAAACCAAAATTACCATTTAGGGATTTTTATTTTATTGGTTTGTTTTTTTTTCTCGTTTTGGTAACCCTTCATGAAAATTACATTAACTCTAAGGATATTTTATTTTATCGTTTTGTTTATTTTTATTTTTTTGCTTGTTGCGGAATCCTATTTCTTTTAGCTAATTAGGCTATTTTTTTTCTAAGAATGTGTTTTTAGCTAAATTGTTAATAAGTTCATTGACCTCGAGCTTGGCGTAGTTGGTAGTGCGCCTGCCTTCTATACCAAGGGTCACGGGTTGGAATCGCAGGCAATCCGAGGATTTTATTTAAGCCATCTGGATACCAAATGTCTTAAATACGAATGCCTGGACCCCAATAAACATATATTAATAAATTACTAATATCGATTAAGTCTTAAATGGCCTAAGTTGCCCAAAAGACTGTGTGTATGGGTGTATGAATGTGAGTGGGAAAAAAGTGTGAGTGTTTTTTTTTTAAAGAAAAAAGTCCATTCTTATTCAAATGAATAAAGGAATAGCAATATAAAAAACTATAAGTCAGTAATAATTTTAGAGCGAAAGGTCGAGGGACCAGGCGAAAAAATTTATTTCAATTGAATTGGAAACCAATCTATTGAAACAAATAGGGACTGACAATTGTGAGTCTAAATGCCAAAAAAGATCTTAACATTTTTTTTTAAAGTCAGTAATAAGTGTGTAGAGGCAAGTGGCTAAAATGTGGATTACTGATCTGAAGTCCCAACACGAGTCGGGTTCGAATCCAGATTGCCCGAAATAATTCAACAGAAGTCTCCTCGTAGGAAAGTGGGTAAAAATCTCACCGCATAGATACAAAGGGGCCAATTTGAGGTGGCCTAGATGCCCTAAAAATGAGGATTACTCTAACTGCCCGGGTGGCTGAGAAGGAGCAATATCTCCGACTGAGTAACCCGGGATCTGAAAAAAGTTGTGGGCCCAAATCCAAATGTCTGTGATGTCAGCTATATAATAACGAATAATCAGATTTCCTTGACAAGCTTCCATAGATTTGTTTTAGTCATTAGTCAATTTCAAATACACAGTGACTATATTCAGAAAGAATTTATATTAATGTGTAAGTAGTTGTTGTTGAGGTTATAAATGAATAAAAATAGTAAATAAAATAAGGTCAAAGTGATGAATTAATTGAAACGAAGATCTACCCCCGATTTCTGGAACGTTAGATATCGAACCCATACCCTTAACAATACGATAACCTGTTAAAAAGTGTTGCTTGATGGTAAGATAAGCAATTGTTACAATAAATCTTAGGATAAAGTTACAGGGACTTCATTAAAAATATATATTTGTTAGCTATTGATTCAATAAGCTCATTTTCTAGCAACCGGGCACTAATCCTAATCGTCTAGTAATCTAAACGAGGATGAATAATAAATACAAAAGATAAAACTTTCATTAGATTTCATGCAAAAAGATTTTTCCATTAGAGCAATAACTATTAACCAACACTTGTGTCTAAAAAAATCTATTTTCTCAAATATCTAGGAAAATATTTTGCTATAAATAGTAGAGTCCTATCCTGCAGGCTATATGGCCTAAGATGCCATAACACATAGATTTGCTGAGGGGGAAGGGAATTGACCAAGAATTACAAACATAACCTGTGTATTGAATATTAAATTAGAAAACTTTTCCAAAATATCATCACCTTCAAATATAAATATTAACAAGAGAAAAATAAATACAAAAATGATAAATAACACTGCACTTGATTCAGTCGATTGGGGAGAAACCAATGAATGCAATATTGTAAATATGAACATAGTAGCACTTTTCCAGATATAAGAAGACTAATAAAAAAAGAATGAATCAAGAAGATTGTTGGATGAATAAGAGGGAAGAGAGAATGAGGATCAGGAGAACGATAGGGGAAAATTGCGAGTCACACACACACACCTTGAAAAAACAAAAAAATTTCAAACCTTTGTTAGATTTTAATGAATATTAAAAATATTTAAATTGTAACTATGAAGAAAAATTAACAAATTATTTTTTCCTTAAAGATATCGTTCTGAAGGGAAAACAAGACCCCCAGGAAAATTTCATGTTCATTGGGTTAAGCAGAAGATTGAGATAAAAAAAAAAAGATTGAGATAATTATATTCACAGCTAACGAATGCTCAAAATTATTAAGTATTTTATAAAATAAAATACGAGATCCCTAATCAAAAATAAATTTACAATTTCACTAAATACAATTTTAATTTTTTAATGGACCATATTTTGTATTTTATTTTATAGAGAGAATGAGTCCAGGGAAGAGAGTTCAAGTAAAGTAAGAAGTTATTTCAATCTTCTATTGGCAATTTCATTCTGACTCAGAGTTTTATTCCGAAAAGTCAACTGAGTCACCTCCAACTAAAAGTAATCCCTATGAAGTGAGGAAATAATTTCGCAACCACCCCTAATCTAACAATCTAATTTTCAAATTCTGTTAGATTAAAGGAGATAATCTTCTACCTTTAAGCTCTAGTCCAAACTGGAATTAGTGGGAATAGGTCAAGTCATAAATTTAATTTAATTACTTTATAACACCCCATAAACAGGTGAGTCGTAGTCGAAGATATTACTATGCAAAAACGTAGCAGAAAATTAAATTACAATAAAAATATTACAAATATGCTAAATACTCGATTTTTTTTTAATTCGTATTTCCAAAGGAACATACAAATAATAAATAAATATAGATGAAACAATTTCTTAGGTAGTTTTTTCTGTTCCTGGATCCATTCAGATTGATTTAGGTAACTAATTAAAACATTTTTTTTAATTTTTTTTTTAACTTTTTATTCAGAGCGTGGTTTATTTATGTATTTAAATAAAATAAATATTAAAAAAAATTAAGTAAATAAATATATCAGTATCACACTCTGAATTAAAAGTTAAAAAAAAAATAAAAAAATTTTTTTTTTAATTAGTTTCCTAATTCCACCATCTAAAAGGATCCTGGATCCAGGAACAGAACCATATAAGAAATTTTCTCTAATATAATAAAATATAATAAGGCCTGAAACAACATAAATTGATTAAATAATAAGTAAGTTAAGTTTGTGACAGGTGATGTGTAATTGATGGAGTTAAGAAAATGCATTTTCTAACAAACTACCGTGACATTTGGTATTCCAAATGGCTTAAGCAAAATCATCGGACTGCCTGAGGTCCGAACCCACCACCCTTGGTATACAAGGCAGCCGCGCTACCAACTACACCAAGCCCGAGGGCTTTTGAAAGTCTAGAAATAAGTAAAAGAAAATATTCTTAATATTCTCAACAATATTTTAATATTAATTAAATTAATCACAAAAATTTTATATAATTGCCTCTCAATAAAGTGCTATATTTTAATATTCAAATGCTAACCTTGTTACCTTCAAAGCCTAAATTGATGTTTTACATATAGGCCCTAATTCTGATTTTACACGGTTTTGATTTAATATGGTTTACAAACAAATTTATGTGTAGGCGTAATTTCTTATTTTACACGGTTGTATTCGGTTTAACACCATTTGTTGGATTCTTTAAGTAAAATGTCGAAAACCACAACTGAAAAACAAAAACGGAAAAAGGAATTTTTTAGAAATTTAAATTCAAATTTTGGATCGTTTTCTAAATAGAGAAGGATCATCGTCAACTTTTTTTAAAACTCTTTTCTGAAATAACCAATGAAGTACGTGGCTGTTGATTTACACACAAGAAAGGGAGCAGGTGCAGCCAAAAATTAGAGCCTCCGATTTAACTACAATTACCGAGACGTTTCGGGAAAACTTTATTCTCACATCATTCAAATTGCATTTGTCCCGGAGTTGTCAAAAGGGCACAATACATTTATTATGTATTCTGTTTATGGGTGAGTTGCTCATTGACTTGTTTAGTGAGAATGATTTCTAAAATATCTACCGAATAAAAAACTGAATTAGGTGTAATGAAAGTTTAAAAAAAAAATTAACAAAGATATGGATAATTCCAATTAATGTAAAACAAAATTTATCCTCTGAAGGTGCTAGCAATTGTCCCAGATTCCCTCCCGGGTGACGCATATGTGAATGGTAAAAAATTATTTTACCGTTCAATATTTATATATATTTCTCAGAAATATTACTATCAATAAAAATGTCTTCTATATTTTTTATTCTTAATGGCAATGTGATTAAGGTCAAAGGTAAACTCTTTTCGAATTGAATTTTTTATTCATCTACGGGTTTTTATGGCATTTATTGCATATCTAATGGCAAATGGGAATTGAGATCTTGTTACTTTTACAGATTTTATACTTTATGTTGATTGATTATTTTTTGAGAATAGTCTCTAATATAAAAAAAAAATATTTTCGATTATTAACAAACAATTCCGAAATTCTCAAAGTATATACAATAAAAGTTTCAGAGTATTTTTTTTATGGTTAATCAAGTTAATGATATTTAAAATATTATAAACGGGCAAGCCAAATTTTTAAATTCCTTTTTTAAAACCTGTTTTTGTTTGATTTTAGGTGCGTTTGAATTTTTATGAAATTCTCATGCTTATCACGTTTTTCGAAAAATTACAATTTGGATTCCATGGCAAATTTGAAAAAAGAACTGATTATTGAAATGAAATGAATTCTTTTCAATTACTTCCCTACGCCCTTGGGCTTGGCGTAATCGGTAGCGTGCCTGCCTTGTATACCAAGGGTCGAGGGTTCGAATCCCAGCCAGTCCGATGATTTTATTTAAGCCATTTGGATAGCAAATGCCTTAAATAAGAATGCCTGGACCCCAATATATGTATATATATATATATATATATATATATATATATATTCATAATAACGGTTATCGTATAAAGTCTTATATGGCCTAAGATGCGGAAAAAAACTTTTGCTCAATTGGTGTACGTTCAGCCTTATAGGTAAGTAAATTTTATTAATTAAAAATCATTTATACCGAAATTACACTCAGAATTCAATTTATTTAAAACAAATGAGCTTTTAATTATTTTCTGTTAAATTAGATTGATAGTTTTTTCAAACAAAAAGTTTAAGTTCTTGATGGATGGGAATGGTTTCCTTTACCATGACAACGCAACAAGAAAGCAACAGTTCTGTGGTCCCCCCATTTACTTGCCAAATTGGACTTTTTTATTTCAAATTGAAGTCTACTTATAGGGCATCAATTCTTTTCTATCAATAGAATGGATGTTTAGTTTTATGTACTTTTTATATGAACTAGTTCCAGAGGGCACAATTTTGGACAATCATAGGCACAAACACATCTCGCAAATTTGCTATCTTAAACGATATATTGACTGGCTAATGAACAGCTATTTGAGCGTTGATTGAAAAAAATTCCATCTTTTTTTCAAAGCTTTGCTTAGTTAATATAAGTTATGTACAAGTATATATGTTGATGTTGATTTTATGTCGGAAAAAGTCTCCCTAAATTTATGAATAAATAAAAAAGGGGTATCAACACCAAATAAATAGCCCTTGGGCGATAGCTCAATGGACTTGCCTCATATGCTAAGGGACAGAGGTTCGCATTCCGTCTCAAAAATTTATTTCAATTGAATTGGCTGCCAGCCAATTGAATGGAGCGGGGTTTAAAAGGCCACCGATGCCGAAAAAGACCTTAAATTAAAAAAAAAAAAAACTCCAAATATTTCAAGAGACAATACCTTTATACTAGCATTTAATTGCAATAATTAATTTTTGTAAAAATAAAAAAGAAAACGAAATTATGAAAATTTTCCTGAAGATTTTTCAATTAGAACATTTAGGAAATATTCAAGAAGTTTATTTTAATCTACATGGTATCGATAAAATTACTGATTAAGATAAAAAAAATCATCCATATTTTTTATGTTGTGAAATTATTTACGTATATTTATGCAAGTATTATATTATATAAGTCAGGGATAGGCAACCCAAATGATCTTGCTATCAAAATCATAACCTTACTTTTTAGGTTAAGGAAGCCATTTTTATTTTAAATACGATGTTAAAATATTAAAGGCACCCCCTAGACATAACATTAATTTTTAACACTATTTACTAAATGTTAACGCTTTTGCTTTAAAGTTTTTGTTTACAGAATAGCCATTTGAGGCAAGGAAGTGTTAAAATGAATTAATGTTGTTTACAGATGTTAAAAGTTAACGTTTTTGCTTTAAGAAATAAAAGTTTTTGCTTAGAGAATAGACCTGATTGGGAGTCCGCTGAATTTATAAAAGACTAAACGCAAACAAAAATATTTAATTGAAATTCAAAATATTCAAATTAGATAAATTTCTCTTTTCGTTATTTGGGCGTTAAAAGAAATTTGTTATAGTATCACACATGTTCTACTAATTTGATATCAAAAATTTCATTAAGGTCTGTGTTTAAATATGCAAAATGATTAGCAATAACAGACATGTTTGTATATTTCCATAGGGAATTAATAAATCATCCTATTTCCCTTGATTTTTTTCTTCGTCTTATTTTTTGTTCAATTTCTCTTTTAAAATTCATCTCCAAGAAAATTATTTTGTTTTCAAATCTTTGGAAATCAAATCAAATCTAGACAAGCACTAGAGAGATACATATACAGTGAATATGTACGGTAGGTATATTTTTTTTTGCTGTTATCAAAAATTCATTCCTTTCGATTCTTCTCTTTTCTCTCTCAGATGAATGAATTTTTTTGTTAAATTAGTTCTAATGAAACTAGACATTTGAGAGATTGCATTAAAATCAAATAAAAATTTCTATCTTAATAAAATTTATTTCAAGTGATGAGTTTTAAATTAGAAAAAATCTTTTGTCTTAACGGATAGGTTTAAATGATAAATTATTTAAATCCGTACGATATTTGGAATCAATAAGTATTTATCAATATTAATTGGTAGTCATTTAATTTCTAGGAAGCGAATTTTTTAAGTATATTAAGTAAAATAGAGTTAAATAAGAATCCCTGGACCCCAAATATATATAATTATTAAAATAACGCTTATCGTCAAGTCTTATATGGACCGTTTATTTTGAAAGTGGTGTAAGTCCATCTGAGATATCACATAATTCATGCTTAATTTAATGTAAATTTTCTATTTATAACTAGCTAGTGGCAAATTCCTTAAAAATTCCCATGTTTTGCACAATTGAAAATTGGTCGGTAAAGGAAGTTGCATAATCGTTGATTATGAAAGTGGTGTAAGTCCAATTTGAGGTAGGTAGCTTAACAGATGATTGCCTGTTAGTAGCCTGTTATTGTGCATTTGTTTATAAACTCGTTAAGAATTACTAACAGAGGGGTCATTTGTAGGGGGGAAGGGTAAATGCCCCCCCCTCTCCTCCCTAGGTATTATTCTACGTAAATAAAATATTTCTACGAAATTGTACAAAATTAAAAAATTAATTTAATTAAATACCTTTGGCCAAATTTGAAATCCCTATTTGTAAGAAAATTGAAGTGAGAAATTGAAAAAAAGGTTGCCCCCCCTCCAAGAAAAAGTTGAAATGACGCTGGTTACGAGATTAGGTTACTTATTAATATAAAAAATCAAGTAGTTATGAACTTAAATACCTCCGGTGTATCATGAATTTTTCAAAACACTTCCCTATGCAGAGCATAAGTAAATATTATGCTACTAATATCTTGTAATTTTAACAATGTAATTAACGTCTAAAATTAAAAATACTACTCCTATTTTATATCGTGTCATTATTTGTAAAGAATATTGAATTAATATGAAGTATATTTTGAGTAATATTTGTTTTTTCAAAATTGAAATTCAACGAAGTTTACAGTTGGTTAATTTTGAAAGTGGTGTAAGTCCATTTGCAGTAATGTAATTATATATTAGTTTAGTCAAATTCGCCTAAAACAAATGTATATAACTAAATTAGATATTGATAAAGAAGTAGAAACATTCATCGACTTCATATCATTTGTCTAGATTTTTAAATTAACAGATATGCAAACCTTTCATTTACTCGAAACAATAGAAATTGGACTTACACCACTTTCAAAAAAACGGTCCATATGGCCTAAGTTGCCGAAAAAACTCGGTGAATGTGTGAGAGAATGTTTTTTATAAAAAAAAAAAAAAAAAATAGTGAAATAGTTTTTGCAAAATTAAATTTCTTAATATTTCCAAAGTATATTTGTAGGTCTTGTTCATTAATTTATAAAAAAAAAATATTTGAGATGCATGACTAAGATAGTCCACTAAACTTTTAGCCCTTGTTTGAAAAACTTTAGATAAAATAAAACTTTTAGTGACTATTCATTGTTTTTAAGTGAATTTCTATGTGAATTATCTAACATTTCCCTACTTTATTCACTTCCCTCTTTAAAATTGTTGAGCAGAGGCTTCCAATTTTAGTTTTGTTTTGTCATCGAATTATTTTCCAATTATTTTTAATTAGGCTTTTAGAGAGTTAATTTGATAAGTGGAATAAAGTGTAATATTTAATAAATCGGAAATAATTTCTAATTCATTCTTTAATTTAAAATAATAAAAATAAAATATAGAAATTAAAAATAAAAAACTCGGGCTTGGTGTAGGGGTAGCGTGCTGGCTTTGTAAACCAAGGGTCGTGGGTTCGGCAGTCCAATGATTTTATTTAAGCCATTTGGCCAAATGGCTGATGTAGATATTTTTAAAAAAATAATATTTTATACTTCACATACAGTATTTTGTTATTCGTTTTTTTGACCAAGTTTCTTTTAGATTCAAAGAAAAATCCCGAAAGATAAAGAAGCACGATTTAATTAAAAGAAAATTTAAAAAAAAAGCATTACAAAAAATTCTTCTTTAAATTAGAAATTCTTTCTTATTTCTTCACAGGAATGGAGAGCTATGCTAAAAATATATATATATATATTAGAATTTTTCAACTTGAATGAAATATAAAATAAATCTAAAGGCTCGGTTCTGAAAAATTTTAAATGTTTAGCAAAGTTTTTTAGGGAAAGAAATTTTAACAAAAGATTCGAGTGTGGAATTCGGAAAATTTTTGTTTGAATTAGCCTCGAAACTTCGAATCATTTAGAATTAGAAAAGATTGATATGATTGTCTCAAAGGGGAGCATAAATTCTCGGTGCCCGGATTCTTTAAACTTAAATCATAAATTTTAATCAAAATCATTGGAGCCAATTTTGAGAAAATTGAAAAAAACTGAAAAAGTATAATCAGTAAAGTACTTTTTGGGAAATCGAATTTTTGACATGATCGCAATATTTTTCTCTCTTTATATATTTCATATATAGGGTAAGAGAAAGTAAAAATTAAATTTTTTTATTAGTTTAAACTCAATATTTAAGAAAAAGAATATTCAAAAATAATTTTTCCTCTGAGAGCCCTTAAAAAAATATTTATTTTTTTTTGAGCAAGGATATTCGGATTTAAAATTAAAACTTTTTTTTGAGAGGGGAGGAGAAGAAAATCTATACAGATATACAGCCCCGGGGTCCAGCAAGGAAATCGGGGCCTCTGCATATACTTATCAATACCCTCCATTAAAAACAAATTTTGTAAAAATCAAAATATGACATATAAGGATGATTTTGGTATTCAACTCCCCTTGTCAGTTGAAATAAATTTTTATCAGAATAAACAATTTATATCTTTTGTTTTAGTTGCCAAAATATACTTTCTTTATGGTCAAGAGCATTTTAAATTGAAGGATAATAGCCATTTATACATCACCTAGAATGCTCCGATATTTGAGAGTTTGAAATTAATTAAAACAATTATTTTGATAGAAAAGCTCTTAATTTGATTTAAAATGGGAATCGAACAAACCCAATGCTCATTTATCTTACTTAGTTTTAATCAATTAAATTGAAACATTCTTTCTAATTGTCAATCCCGGAGAAGTGCGCGATTAGCATTCGAACAATACGAAAATTCAAAGGATAGAGAAATTGTAAATTATTTATTTTATTTCAAAATAATTAAATATTTAGAATATAAATAAGGCGTATTGGCTATATATTCTCAAATGATTATAATTATTTTTCTAAAAAAAAATGATGAATATTAACAGAGGCGTAATAGACCCGAGCACACCTTATTATCTTATTGGGGGCTCCAGATTTACCAAAAATCTATTTAATATTTAATAATTATTGGAAGAGTCAGGTCTTGAAACTAGTTAATGAATATAAAATGAGATACTAATAAATCAAGCTTTGCCCTGCGGCTTGTGACCCAGCTCGTGTCTATATCTATTTTTTTTTAATTTTTTTTTATTTATTTATTTAATTGTTAGCAAAGTGCTTCTACTAGTGTTACTTAATTAGTTATTTTTATAATATAAAATAAAAAAAAATTTTTTTATGTATTCCCAGCTTTAATCTTATATGGATGGTCAAGGGGAGAAAAAGTTTGAGTATCGCTATGAATTTTTTTTTAATTTACTAAAAACAGTTGATTCAAAAATATTATTTTAAATTAAATTATTCAGCCCTTTTTCGCAAGTTACTCTTAATAAATGCTCTCAAACTAGCGGCCTCCTTGTAGCCAATTTTTCCAATTTATTTAAATAGAGGTTTTGGTAGAATAAGAGTATTTTTTAAGGAAAAACAAAATTGTGAATAAAAGGACAGCCTTTTATATACAAATACATTCGTTATTTATTATTCCCCTTTATGTTTCTAATTAGTGAAGCAGTTTCAATTCCAAAATTCCCTTGATATAGAGACTTATATGGCAGGTTGTCCGTGAGGTCAATTAAGTTTTATATCACTTCTCTAAATGGGAATTTTTAAGATTAAATAATTGCTTGATACGTCGCGAAATTTCTTGCATATATAAAATACCTATCTTAATATTAAGTGCATAATAATTTCTGTATTGTCATTCCTTAAGAAAAACGTTAAATAAATATCATTATTAGGTCATCATAGGGCAATCATCGATTTCTAAATTCCAGAATTAGTTATGCAATTATGATAAGGAATGTAATGGAGTTTTTTATACGTTTCTTTTAAGGAAATCTGCACTATTTCTTAGTTTCTTGAGATACATAATAATTTGGTAAAAAAAAAAGGCGATTTTAACATAATGATAAATAAATTAATAAAAATGGCTGTTATATATTAATCGTAAGGAAGAATAAAAAAGTATTTAAATTCTTTTAGTCGACGTTTCGGACGCCAATGGCGTCCTTCTTCAGGCCACATTTATTGAATTAGCGACCAAAATAATTTAAATAATTTTTTATTCCCCTGGCTGCGCATCTACCTTCCTTACGATGATAAATAAATTTGCAAGAGAAATTTCTTTTTGTAATGGGTGAATAAGGTCCGAAGACCTATAATGACCAGTGATCAAGAAGAATATAGTTTTAAAAAAGCGAAGCAAAAAAGGGGCACTCAACTGCGGGAACTGAGAAGATTCCTGTTGAGATTAGACTTAAAAGTCTGAAGATTTGGGGAAGATAAACAATATAATCAAGCAAAGATGTTTATATAAAAAAGAAATTTTTGCTCTTTTTTAGGATTTTTCGCTTTGACCTCTCAACATTCGTATCATATATTTAGCCAGCTAACAAAACACTGATAAAATTTCATTCGTTAATTTCTATAATAATAAGTTACAAAAAACATCAATTTGATAAACATTGGTATTAATAATTACTCACGTTCTGCTCGTTGGAGAACCATATTTCGATTAAAAAAAAAAAAATTAACAATCAACAATCACAAAGATACATGATGATGATGATGTTGATGATGATGAAGATATCTTGTAAAAAAAAAAAAAAAGGTGTCAAGGGGAGGAAAGAGAAAGAAAGAGATTGATTGGGAGTCACTCGCGTACCGAGAGACGACAGCCGGATGCTGCACTTTGGGGGGCTTGCTGCTGCCTTGGTTCCGTGCAACGATGGCCAATAAGGGAGGGGGTGGGTGGTACGCCAATGCGCCGGCGCCACCGTCTAGACGGTCCATGGCCCTAACCTATCTCCCACCCATGGCTTCGGCATCCCCACCCTTGCTTACTAAATCCCCACTCTTGACATCGACGCTACTCCCCTCAGACGCCTAGACGACGCCCGCCTCAAGAGAGGCTACAAATCGATTCGACAAAATGCATTGCATTCCTCTCTCTCTTTCTGGTTAAAGAACAACCACCAACATCACACCCTTTTTAGTTAACAATTTTCTTATTTCTTTTTAATAAACTTGAATTTATAGAAATACTCAGGTTAATTAGCTAACCAACAAAAAAGAAAACGACAAAAGACTTCATCTATTTCCTACTCGATGTCTATGTATACTACCAAAAATTTAATTTCAATAATAGGGCTGGGGGCCTGGCAACGGAGAAGAGCAACAGTTGCCACAATGCCGGGATTGATGACCCAGAACAATCAGCGTGTGGAACGTCCCCTCTGTAGCCATCGGTACTATTCTAAAAATATACATTGTAACCGCAAGAGTATACATGAATATTTGCCTATTTTGGTTTAAAAAAAAGCCTTTTAGTTCGGCTCGAAGGAGTGTGTGGTGATGTGGTGCTCGTGAACGAGCCGGGCTAGAGTACCAAAGTTAGGCGTGTATGGGGTGCTTAAGAAACAATATGGTTAAGCCCGTGATGCCAGGCCTAGGGCGGCAAAATTTTAGAGGCGAGAAAATTTTAGACTCAAATTTAAAGATTAAAATTTTATAATCAATTTGGCTTAGGTACAATGACGGGGCCGGGAAAGAAAGGGGGCGGCCTATTATAATATTAGTAAAGAGCAGGCGGCAAATTAAATTTTGCTCCTCCTACAAATCCCCTAGTTTCGGCCCTGTATACGGCTTTGCTGACTAGGATAGCTTCAAAACTACAGTAGTTAATTTCTTTCAATTTTAGTTGAAAAATATTTGAAACGTATTATAAAATATTTGAGGTAACCTACTCCCGAAAACTAAGGGTATCTTTCTACCCTCAAGCAACCATTGTTGAGTTTTGTTTTGAAACGCACAAAACGAACTCCGGCCCCCGGGCTTTGGTGTAGTGGCTAGCGTGTTGGCCTTCTATACCAAGAGTCGCGGGATAAATTGAAATAAATAGAGACGGGGTCTAAATGGCCTTCGATGCTGAAAAATACCTTAATAAAAAAAAAATATAAAAAAAAAAAAACACGAACTCTGTTGCTTGGATACTTGAATACTGTGCACGAGTCTGCTCTAGGATTTATTAGTTTACACAAAATGGAACAATATATTATTTAGGCTTATTTTAAAAGAAAAACCCATGAATGGCCTTAAGGGTAGACAACCAACACGCTTAGTCAGCTTATTCAACTTCATATCTATTTTGTTTTTTCCCCTTTTTGCTGTTGACTTATTTTATTGGAAAAGGAAACGGGAGCCTCCCCGGGAACTGTAGTCAGGATAAATAAAAAACCTTTATATTTTGTTACCGCCGTTTCGGGTGCTAGTCGCACTCATCCTCAGGGCACGCAAAATTGTCAAAATTTAGTACATGTTGTGTGGTACTGGCATTTAATTTCATGTTTATACATGATTTTGTTTGTTCTCAGCATCTTATGGTATGTACAGTAATAAAAATAACTGTTGTTAGATACAGTGTCAATCACAACCTTTTGTATTCAAAGAATAGTTTTTTTTATTACTGTACATGCCATAAGATGCTGAGAACAAACAAATACATGTATAAACATGAAATTAAATGCCAGTACTGCACAACATGTACTAAATTTTGACAATTTTGGGTGCTCTGAGGATGATTGCGACTAGCACCCGAAACGTCGGAAATATAAAGTTTTTTATTTATCCTGACTGCTGTTCCCGGGGAGATTCCCGTTTCCTTTTCCATTGAATATCTACAGCCATTCAACTCAAGAAATTTTTATTTTATACATAAATTGTTAATTAATTAATTGACGTCACTATTAAGAACTTGTTCGCATAAGCAGATGGTGAAAATAACTTTATTTTAAAATAAAAAATGTATATGATTCGATTAAACAATTAAAATTCTTAAATTAATTATCATTCAGAAGAATAGGAAGATAAAGATACATTTATCTTTTGGCCCTTTCATTTGTAAAAGGGTGAGGGCGAGAGAGAAAAAAGAGACATTGGCTTTATTTATTCAAGGCTGGCTAATATAGAACATCAAGATCTTTATAGAATTTTTCTTTATCTTTTATCTAAGAAGATTTATTTTCCGTTAAAGTAATTAACCTCTTTTTTATATTTAATGAAAGGATTTCTTATTAATAATATAAAATTTTATAAAAAGGAACTGATTAGAAATTTGTTCTGTTTACATTTCATTTGTTCTTATGCCAATAATAAAATTTTTCTAAATCGAGTCTCTAAAATAATTGATTCAAAATGTTTTAAATATCTGGTGTGATTGGTCGCACAGCGCACAACGCTCTCTTATTTTCAGTAATTGAGAGTTGTGTTATGTGCTTGTCACACCAGATTTTAATTAGCATGTCAACCATTTCATCTATCTTTCCCATGAAGTACAAGAGTCAAATGGACTTCAAACAATTTTGAAGGAAAAATGAGAATATACATTTTAAAGAATATCTAAAAAATAATATTTTTTTGAATTTTAATCAAAATCGTTCCAACAAATTTTGAGAAAATCGAAAAAAAAAAAACTAAAAAAGTACATCAGTAGAGTACTAGTACTTTTTAGTCGATTTTATTTAAAATTTAATTTTTACGCCTCAGGGGGTTACCTAACTTAAATATAAAATTTCAAACTCATAGCTCGATTCCTTCATGCTTTAAATTAAACGCAGACAGGCCCACGGGGCTTGGGTAGTTGGTGCGTGTTACCTTCTATACCGAACCGCGGTTCCCCCAGGCAGTCCGATAATTTTATTTAGGCATTTGGATACCAAATACTTAAATAAAAATGCCTGGACCCCAATATGTATAATACTCATTAACGATATGTTTAGTCTTAAATGGCCTGTTGCCGAGAAGACTGTGTGAATGTGGTGTGAATGAGAAAAAAGTGTGAATGTTTAAAAAAAAAAAAAAAAAAAAAAAAACCAGACAGACAGACACACACACACACAGATTTGGCGGCACTCACTTTTTTGGACTCAGAGACCCCAAACATGTATTTCATCAAAATCCCGACATCGAATTTTTGACATTACTCCAATTCTTACTATATATACATAAATAGGTAGGAGAAAGTAAAAACATGAATTTCTAAATATTACTATCCCATATAAACGATTTTTATTTGTATTAATAATTAATCACAAGCGATAATTTTTTTTTTTGTGATTAAATTATCACATTACTTGTGACCCTTTCGAATTTCCGATTAGATATAAAATTAGTCCCTAGTGAGTGAGTTAATTAATTTATATTTTCCCAATCAATCGTTGAAATGTTCGTAGTCATCGGTCTGTGAATGTTTAATATCCGGATAAAATAATATTCAATTTATTATCCATCTGATTGGCGGATTTAAGGCTTTTATTCGCGCGCCACCATCCAAGGCGATTATTGAGTTTGCCATCAATTTAAAACGGTAAATAAACATCAGGCAAATTGAGGCGAAATTAAATCAACTACATCAAAATTATGTCTAAATATAGAAAATGACCTTAAAAATAAAATAAAGTATTTGCCAGATGGCTCGCGGGAAAAAATATATGTCTCTACTGAGTTTCTTGTTCACAGTTAGTTAGGCTTAAAAAAAATTTTTATGCATTAATATAACGTTATAGAAAATTTCTTAATTTTAATACTTATATGGGAAATATCGATTAATTAAATGAGAAAATTAAAGTATTGTAATGAAAATAAAATTATTTTATAATAGTTAGGAGTGAATAATATTACTATAGCAGGAATTGTTTTTTACATGAAATAACTTAACGAGCTTAATTTCAGAATCATACTCGTAAAGCGAAACACTCGTTATGCGAAACAATAACATTCTCCCCATAGAGCTGTCCCTCTCATGAAACAGAGTCATGTAAAATGTACACAATCCGGAACTTCCTCTCTCCTCAGCTACTCGTTATGTGAAACATCACCCGTTAAGCAAGTCATTCTTTTACAATTTGTTTTTGCGAATTACTCGTTATGAGAGGTGCGAGGTTCTACTGTATTTAATAAACATTATTTTAATTAGAGGAGTTAGATAAATTAGTTCGTATTTGATTACTGGAAGATAGGCAACTCAAATGACCAATTCTTCGGTTAATTAACTACTCTAGAGAAAGCACCCACGCACAGTAGATAAATTTCCTTGGTAATTACAACAGCATGCGTGGTCCGCTCTAATCGATCATTTGGATTATCTAACAATAAACGCAATCCAAAGAAGAAATGAAATGACGAATGACAGCCAATAAAAATTTCATAGAACAGACATCGCGGTTAGGGATTTCAATACCGGGATACCGAAATACCGGTATTTTGAGCCAATTTTGTAATACAGTTTTTTTTTTTTTTGTATTTTATGTTGAGAGGTATATTACCGTTGATATTTTTATTTTTTGCTTCGACAAAATTCATTTACTGTAATATGCTGTACATATTATTATTAAAATAAATATTTATATAACACCATATTGATGAGTAATAATAATATGTAATATAATATTTTTAAGTATACAACGAATTGTGGCTGTTATATAGCCAATTAGATTAATGAGATGAAGAGGATGCAGCCAATAATAAATAAAAAGCATCTATTTTGTTAACACTTATAGATTAAATTTATTGTCCCATCATCAATCGTTGATACATTATTAAGTGTCCAGAATTAAGTATTAGCTTACATGTAAGATATATGTACATACTTGCGCCATTAATTACTCATAAGGGTAGTTTATCACAAGTACCTGCATATAGGGTACAAGTATCAATAACTAACGCTGGGCACTTAATAATGAATGAAAGACTGATGATGGGACAATAAATTTCACCTGTAACCTCTAAATAATCACTTACAATCTAGAGGCTTTAATTTTTGTTGTTTTTTGTTTTAACTCTTAAGATCCCTAAGTCGTGTCATGCGACAAAAATTGATTTCAATTGAATTGAGTAATCAATCAAAAATCCGAAAAAGGCCTTAAATAAAATTTGTAAAAGGTCCGATAGTAGGCTATACTGTTTATAAGAAGGCGATTATCCGAATGAATAAAGCATTAACTGCTATAATCCTAAGTTGAAGACAACTCGAGTTCATATTCGCCTCATGGCAAAAATCCTCCTCAGGAACAAAACAGGAACCCATCTCAGTATCATTCCCAAGCAAGTCACCCCTCAGAGTAATGACACTGGGTCAGTTCTGACAAATGAATGGAGATCATTATTTTATTTAATTGCTATCTAATAAAATATGAACAAATTCTATTGTTTAAAGTGAGAAGCGAAAACTCTAGTCCTGCTTCGATGAACAAGGACAAAATGTACCCTTAGAGGAAGATTTTGAATTTTATTTGCTTTATACAAATGGAAAAAAAAGTTTTTTTCTTTTAGATATCCACGAAGTGATTTTAATCATTCATTCGATAAATATTGAATATATTTGATATTTAATGAAAAAATAATCCTGATCGTGATTTGAACACAAGTAAGCGGATTACATAACTATCACGTTGGTCTTTTACACCTTCAATATTCTCTTTAATATTTGGAAATATAATAATTAGAGACCGGACAAAAAAGCATAAAAAAATGGAAAAAAAGTGCTTAAAAAAGCATAAAAAACTTGAATAAAAAGATGTTAAATAAGCATAAAAGTTGAAAAAAAGCATCTCATAAGCAATTTTTACTCATACCACTGGCGTATACTTTTAAAGAAACTAAATTTATTCCGCCCCGCCATGCGAAAAATTTTGTTTTTGCGGAACCAAATTTTTTCACCCTGCGGAAAAAAATTTTTTTACAGGGCTATATTTTTTCACACTGCGGGGTTTTTGGAATTTTTTTTTTTTTTTTTTTTTTTTTTTGGGGGGGGGGGCGGTCCCCCCTCCCCCTTATATACGTCCCTGGTGTATGCGTGTGTGAATGGAAAAAAAAGTTTTTTAATAAAAAAAACAAAGAAATTATAAATATTCGTAAAATAAGTTCAAATAAGCACGAAAGGGAATAAAAGCATGAAAACTCAAAAAAAGCAAAAAAAGCATAAAAAATGCAATCTCAATGCACTTAGTTTTGCCTAATTCGTATAGAAATTAAATATCTAATGGTTGCTTATAAAATTGAGCAATAAGCATTTTGCTTAAAATCCGGTCTCTAATAATAATAAATCCTTTTTTTTTCATAAGAATCTTAAAATGATTATTTAATTATTTTTATAACAAATGTTTTCTCATTTATTTTCCAGCTATTTCAAAAGGAATTTTTTTAACAAATTTTATAAAATCATTTATGAATATAGAGCATCAATTATAAAGTCCCTTGATCAGATCTCAGATTCTGACTCCACCTCAGAGTTAATACAGTACTTAACAGGGGCGTGCCGAGGCAGTTGGGGGCCTGGGGCGGTACTAGAAAAGGGGGCCTTATATTGAATTTTTTTTTTTTTTTTGGGGGGGGGGGTGCTCAACTTTAAATATCTTTCTCCTCCATACACAAAAATATTTTTTGAAATACCGTATATCCCTTGAACCCCAAGGGCCCCGGGGCCTCTCAAAGAGATATTTTCACTAAATTTTGTTTTTGGCCTCTCAAAGGGAAAGGATTTTTTTATTCTTTTATGGCATCTGAGGTCATTTATTCCTATTTTTTTTTTTTTTTTAATTAATTGGTAGCCCATAATTGAAAGAATCATAGAAAAAATATGTGGTGATGCAATCCAAAAATTACTATTCACACGAAGATACTTTTTTTAAAGAAGCTTATCACTGAACAACATCACGTCTCATGCAGGAAGTTTCAGGGAAAATATTTTTTATATAAAATAAGTTTTTTTTATTAGTTCTTAAGCATAAGATTTGTTGTTATCCAGTGAGTAGCTACTTTAAAAAAGTCTCGTCATTTGAAAAATTTCATCGCTCGAGACGAGAAGAAAACTCCTGACCCCTTGTAGAAGATCTGTGCAACAATTACCACCCAGGGGCTAATCTGGAGTTGGAATTCTCAACCAGTTTAATAAAAAATATATTGGTGTAACAATAAAAGGAGTTTAAAAAATGTTGCGGGTGAGACAGGCACAGATGAAACTGCATATACCTAAGATACTGATGAATCTTTGATGGCCCCAAGGAACACGAGTGTTATAAAGTTTTGGAAGTCAGAGATAGCCTACTTATTTTTCTCGATATTATATGTTCATATTATATCGTTAAAATGGCCTCGGAAGAGGAAAATGACATAAATATTAATAAATTAAATTGAGGGATATAAATAATCCAAAATATTATTTGATTGAAAACGAAAAGAAAAAATCATCATTTCTTTTTTAATTAAAATTATTTATATTCTATTATAATAATTTTTTTTTTTTAATATAAATAATATTTCATTAAAAATATTATCGAATAAAACATAAATTTTCTTTTTATACTTTAAGATATACATAGAAAAAAAATGAAGTTTTTTTTTTCTAAGGAACATCTGCGCCCTATATCGCCTCCCATTTCCCTTTCTTTTTGGCTTTTTTATTGTGTAACGTATTAGAGTAAACAATATTGGTCCTTAGGGATACAAAGAATTCTTCTTATATTCTCTCTCTAAACAAAATATATTCGTCATTTTTAATTAGTTTTGAAAGAAAGACGAGACAATGAATGTATTATAAAAAATCTGGTGTGACTGGCGCACAGCACACAACTTTCTCTTACCTTCGGTAATCGAAAGTTGTGTACTGTGCTTGTCACACCAGATTTTTTGTGTCGACATATATTTAGTTCCCGACAGTACGGAACATATGAATTCAAGATGTAAAATTTATAAGTATGGGAAAATATTTATATTTTGTTACCATGGCAACCATTTCTCCTATCTTCCCTATGAAATACAAGAGTAAAGTGGTCTTCAGAAGATTTCAATCGCAAAATGAGAATATACATTTTAAAGAGCATCTAAAAAATAATTGATTTTTGAATTTTAAAAAAATCGTTGGAGCAAATTTTGAGAAAATCGAAAAAAACTGAAAAAGTACATCAGTAAAGTACTAGTACTCTTTGGCCGATTTTGATTAAAAGCTTATTTTTCCGGTCCCGGGGGTGTTTAACTTAAATATAAAATTTCAACCTCATAGCTCAATTCCTTCATGCTTAAAATTGAACACACACCCACCCACCCACACACCCACCCACCCACCCACAGACAGACCATGTCGCGAAAACCACTTTTTTGGATTCAGGGGACCTCAAAACGTGAAGATCCATCAAAATCTCGACATCGAATTTTTGACATGAAACCAATACTTTCTCTCTATATATATATTACATATATACATAGGTAAGAGAAAGTAAAATGAATAATCGTCGAATTTAACAAATAGGCCTACCTCCTTGAATCATCTTTCAATGACATAAATAAGTAGGCCTATATACTGTACAAATTAGTAATGCCTGTTCAGAGTTCGGAAGCAATTTCAAAGATCTAACTATTAGTATTTTTGACGTTCTTTAAATATTTAAAATGTATTAACATTTAATAATTAGTTTTATTGGTAAAGGGTTGTCTCTTAAAAATGAACAGTTGCCGATCCAGGCGCGTCTCCCTCCCTCCCTTTTTTTTATAGTTTATTGAAAAAGATATTGATAAATAAAAATTTGGAGATGATTATCATCGGATCTTCTCCTCCCGCTATATATCTACGTTTCGGAATTCTAACAACTCCTTCTTCAGGATCTTATGTAGAAGAAGTTAGAACTCAGAAATATAGACATAGCGGGAGGAGAAAATTGGAATAAATTGGCCTTATAATCATCTCCAAATTTTTATTTATCATCATCCTTCTCAATAATATCAATATTATTCACCAGGCTGTCCTCTCTCTATCTTCATCTATAAAATTAAGAAAATTTAAAATTGAATAGGTTATTCACAAGAAATTATTTCATTTCAATTCGTACAAAGAAGAATTATAAATTTCAACGGTAGGTAGACTAGGATATTTGTAGTTTATGTCATCAAATTTTTCTTCATCCTATTTTTATTCTTTTAAATAATAGACCATTAGCAATAGGCGATTAGGCAGTTAAGCTTATAAACCTGTTAAAGACAACTCGAGTTCAAATCCTCACTATGCCAAAAAAAACTACCCAACTCTTTTTGAGAAGGGTTCTTCTGAGGAAGGAAACGAGAAACTGACTTCCCATGAAAGTTAACACTCAGAGTAACCACAACGTGCCAGTTCTGATACAGAGAGAGAGAAACGATAGACCAAGTAAAATTTGAAGCCTTTGAGATTGAAAGTTAATGTGAAAAATATTGGCACAGATTCATTTAACACGAGAGTTTACGGGAATTAAAGGTACAGTGAGGGACAATATTAAGACCGACACATGCGATATCTACTTGTAATTATTTCATTGATTTTATAAAAGAAAATGAAAATCTTTATTGGAAATTTTCTAGGTTTGAACCATGAAAGTTTCCATTAAAAAATATATATTTTTTTAAAAACAATGAAATAATCACAAGTATAAAACGCATGGGTGCGACTTAATATTGTCCCTCACTGTACTATCAAATTGACTAGTTCTAATATAATTATCCTAAGATAAACACATAGATATCACAGAAGCCATAATCATGGGTATGGAAATGTACGTACCCTTTAAAATATATCAAAAGGGAAAAAAATCCAAACCATGGTTTAATGTCCAATGTGTGAAAGCCACTAGCGCCAAAAATCAAGCATATGAGAACTGGAAACTGTCTCATGATCCGTTGGAGTGGGATAGATTTCGTAAGGCCAGAGCCCAATGTCAGAAGACCATCAACGAGGCTAAAAGGACCTTCGAGCAGAGGAAATGCGACCAATTGGCATCCTGCCCAAATGGTAGTCGACGCTTCTGGTCTTTGGCCAAGGCAGTAGGCCGTAACTTTTCCTCATCTTCATTTCCACCTCTTAATTTGCCTGATGGTAAAATTGCCACTACCCCATTTGAAAAAGCCCAAATCTTTGCTTCTCTCTTCGCGTCCAATTCTACTATTGACGATAAAGCCAATAGTCGCGATCCTCCGACCCAGCATTCCAATAAAATTTCAATGAATAAAATTCATTTTAGGGATAAACTAATTAAAAAGGTTATTAAGGAGCTAGTAATCGACAAATCCCCAGGCCCTGACGGTATTCCCCCCATCGTCATTAAAAAATGTTCCCCTGAATTGGTCCCAATATTATCCAGGTTGTTCAACCTCTCATTTTCCTCGGGAAATTTTCCCGACTCTTGGAAATTGGCGAATATTCAACCCATTCCCAAAAAAGGTGACTCCTCTCTTCCCAGCAACTATCGCCCAATCGCAATAACCTCCATACTATCCAAAATTATGGAAAAAGCCCTCAACATTCAAATTTTAAATCATCTGGAACATTGCGGAATGATGAATGATAGGCAATATGGTTTCAGGCATGCTCGTTCGACTGGGGATATTTTGAGCTTTGTCACACACCTCTGGAACAAAGCCATGGAAATGAAAGGGGAAACTATTGCAGTTGCTCTTGACATTTCGAAGGCTTTCGATCAGGTATGGCATAAAAATCTTTATGCTAAACTTCCATCTTTTGGCCTATCCTCTGAGCTGTGCCAGTGGATCAAGAGCTTTCTAACGGAGCGAAAGATCTCGGTTGTAGTCGACGGTGTGTCTTCTATTCCGCATTCAATCAACGCAGGTGTTCCCCAGGGTTCTGTCCTCTCTCCCACCCTATTCCTTATGTACATTAACGATCTCATGGGAGTAACCTCCAACCCAATTCATTGCTTTGCTGATGACAGTACCCTGCACTCAGTCAGGACTGGTGAAACCTCATCCACTGGTCGTCTGGGGGCTGTGTCGTCGATAAATGATGATCTTGGTCTCTTGGAGGAATGGGGAAACCTCAATCAAGTAAAATTCAATTCCCAAAAACCCAATGTTGTTTAATTTCTAGACAAAAAAATAGGATTTGCCCTCCCCTTATTTACAGCAATAATAGTCTCGAGTTCAAAGATTCATTTTCTGTTCTGGGAGTGACAGTTACATCTGATCTCTCCTGGAGCAACCACATCTCTTCTGTGGTTAAATCTACCGCAAGGAAATTGGGTTTCCTATTCAAAACGAAGCGTTACTTTTCCTCCCAACAACTCCTAAACCTCTATAAAGCCCAAATTCGGCCGTGTCTTGAATATTGTTCCCACCTTTGGCGAGGGGCGTCGAAAGACGCTCTCTCCTCCTTGGAAGCCATACAGAGGCGTGCAATTAGACTGATAGGTGATTCTACCCTTACTGCATCCTTACAGTCACTAGATCATAGAAGAAGAGTATCTGCACTATCTCTCTTCTACAGGTATTACCATGGTCAATGCTCTGCCGAATTAAAATCAATTATCCCACCCAATGCAACATATTCACGGAACACAAGAGAGGCATCTTCCCAGCATCCCTATGCTGTTCAGATCACGACTAACAGAACAAAACAATTTCATTCTTCCTTTGTCCCCATGACCTCCCGTGATTGGAACAAGCTCCCTGCGTCTATCTTCCCCAAAACCTACAATCTTCAGACTTTCAAGTCTAACCTCAACAGGCATCTTCTCAGTTCCCGCAGTTGAGTTTCCCCTTTATGCTTCTCCTTTTGTTTTTATTTTCTTCCTGGCTGCATGTGACTATTGGTCATTATAGGTCTTCGGACCTTATGCACCCATTCCAAAAAAAAAAAAAAAAACGAACGACATAAGAATCACATCAGATTCGATGAACTTGCGAAAAAAAAATTGGAAATTTCGCTTGGATAAAAGTAACTATTTTGAATTCAAAGATTAAATGTATATTTAAATTTGTTATTTACCAGTATTTATAGAAAGCATAGGACTCACTAAAATAATAAAAAAGCAAGGAAACTGTTTATATTTAATAGCCAACACTTGAATAAATAGAGATGTATATTTTGCTTCATAGTCAATATTTATCTAAATGTTGAATATTAATTCTTTCTCTTTTTTTTTACTACCAAACTAAAGGATCCTATCAAAACAAATTTGGAATAAATAAATCGATATATTGAATATAAAGAAAGAGTATGAGTTATAAAATATTTATTGATTGGTTTTCACCTAAACATAGAATCCAATCATAAATATTTTATAATTCTCTCTCTTCAAATCGTATAGGCCTATCTACAAACGTTAAATCTAAATGTTGTTTCTATGGGTGTAGCTAGAGTTTGGTGACTTGAGTAACTCGAAATTGTATAGATCCTTAGCAAAACATTTTGATTTTTTTTTTTTTTTTTTTTCGATAGTTCATGAGAAAAGAAGTATTTTTAATAACGTGTGTGTTAAACGAGAGACAGACAGAGTATGTATTTCATATTAATGCGTATTTTGTAGTTGAAAAATTATTATATTAGCTTAATCAATTCTATAATATCATATTGAAACTATTTATAGAGTTTTAATAATAAAATTGTTCGTTTACATGGATTTTATTATAAGTTATTCAAAGATAATAATAAAACTATTTTCATTTTCATTTTTTTTAGTAAAAAAACTAAGTGTAAAAACCTATATTATTTTTGATAAGATTATTACTATTTCCAAAATTAGATCAAATTTTTCTTCCTGTTCAATGATTATTTTAAAAAACTATTTACCATGTATAAAGTTTTTTGATTGAATATAATAATAGATAATATAAAAATAATACCCATGTTAATAATTCAAAAATAAAAATAAAATTAATTATATAGGGATTTGTATTTGTGGCAGGGGAGTGATTTATCCCAAATGGTCAAGAATAACAAGGTATACGATTTGAGGTGTTTAGGAAAGTGGTCAAGATGTCTTTTAAAACTTAAGAATGTGTTTTTGTGAGCCAAAATACATTTCAATAAAAAAAGAAGAAATGTAGCTCACCAAGGAAGATGTCCTCGTCATGGGCGGCGGCTGTGAGGGCGGCCATCCCTTGGCAGAGGGCAAGAAGCGTATAGTAAGGGCTTCGTAAGTCAGCGGCACTCGAGAGACTCAAATGATACAATGAGAATGGCGATGCTCGGCTGACGATCTCCCCACACAACATCCCATCAAAGGATCCAAGTCACGCCTTACCTGTGGACAAAACCAAGAATTTTTATTTCGTTTTAATGTACATTTATTACATTAAACAAAATTTAAACATATAATACGAAAAATTGGAAAGGTGTTGGGTTAATAATTCATGCAGAGATAGTAGGTTTAAACATAGATACAAAAAAGGCAAAATATGTTACAAATAGTCTGAGGTTATTAAACTAGTAGGCCTACAGGTGTGATAGTCTCCGTGTGAATAAATTAAATGAAAAATTATTTTATTTACCTTGAAGAGAATATTAAAGATCTTTCATGAATGTATTTATTATATTTTAAACAGTTAAAATAATTAAATTTATAATTAGATGATAGAAAACACTTAGACATTCTAACAGTCATCACGACAATAGAAAATTTTAGTTCATGTGAAGTGAGGGCGCTGCAAGCGTTGCCTGTTAATAATCAAGATGACCACTCAAATCAATTGATAAAAAAAATAATTTAGAATATCTAAAAAAAATTTTTTTTAATCAAAATCGTTTTTAGAAAATTATGAAAAAGTAGATCAGGAAAATACTACTACTCTATGGCCGATTTTTTTTTTAAAAGCTTATTTTCCCGTGTCAGGAGAGTACCTAGCTTGATTATTTAAACCTCGTAGCTCATTTCCTTTTTGCTTTATTTTGACCAGTCAGCAGACAGTCGGACACATTTGTTTATATAGCCTACTTCTATCAAAATCCCATCGAATTTTTCACATGAATGCAATACTTTCTCTCTATATATTAACATATATAGGTAAGAGAAAATAATTTTAATAGATTAATACAAAATTGTA
>JAKCPI010011879.1:0-39432 GCA_023213315.1 Euborellia annulipes | reverse complement strand
AGTGGCGGCTCGCCCATAAGGACTCTCGGACGCCGCCCCTCCTAAAGATTTGAAAAAGTAAAAAATAATTAAACACCCATTCAATTATAATTATACATCTAACTAACCAAAGTGTTTTATCAGTCGCGTACATCGAAAATATAGGGAAAAAACAGGCAAAAATAGCGCGAAAAGTGCGTATTTATAGCCGTCGGGCGCTGTCCTGAACGCCCCAATCCATCAACATGCAGTTATACGGAGAGAGATGTGGTGGGGGCTGCTGGTGCTATGACGCGTGTAAGCTTGAGCCGAATGGGAGCTTTGGGACGCCGTCCGAGCATGCGCAGAGCGAAGCATCAGCTAGTCGCCGCACAGCGCGCCGGCGTTCCTTAACTTTTTAACCGCATTCTAAGTGTTTAACGAATGTGTGATTGGTATGTAGTGTGATTTAGTGTGTATGGTTTAGTGTTCTCTTGGGGCCCCTCCAGACCCCCCGGTGGTGCGCCCCCTGGGCATTAAACTCACGAGCCGCCACTGAATTTGGATATATATTTAAATGAATTAAAAACTTTTCATAAATTGGAAAAAATGTATCATTTTATATCTTTAGCTTAAAATAAAACAAAACAAAATATATAAACTGTATAATAAATAAATTGTTTATTGTCCAGGCGGCAATGACTCAATGTTAAAGAAGGGGGAGAGAGAGATATAGGATAGAGAGAGAAAGAGAATTTGCTTCTTCCCTTAAGCTTTAGTTTGTCTATTAATTTATTTTTTTTATTAAAAATCAACACATTTATATAAAAGTTTTCATAATAGTCCATATTTATAATTTATTATTTTGGCCCATGGGTCGTGGTTAGGGGTTAGCGTGCTGGCCTTGTATACCAGGAGTCGCGGGTTCGGACCCAGGCAAGTCCGATGGCTTTGGATACCAAATGGCTTGAATAAAAATGCCTAACCCCCAATACATATTTATTCATATATATCGGTTATAGTTTGTCTTATATGGCCTCAGATACCGAAAAGACTTGTATGTATGTGTGTGTGAATGTGAGTGTGACTGTGAAAAAAGTGTGTTTAAAAAAAAAAAATTTCTTATTTTGAAACGAGTTGGAATATATATTCACCTCAATCGATTATTTGAATACAATCAATGTTGAAAAAAACACCGATTATTTCTCTATAATCAGTTATGAAAAAATAATAGATTATTTCCGATTAATCGGTTCTCCGATTACTCCGATTATTTCCGATTAATCGGTTCTCCGATTATTCCGATTATTTCCGATTAATCGGTTCTCCGATTATTCCGATTATTTTCGATTAATCGGTTCTCCGATTATTCCGATTATTTTCGATTAATCGGTTCTCCGATTATTTCCGATTAATCGGTTTCCCTATTATTTCCGATTAATCGGTTTTCCGATTATTCCGATTATTTCCGATTAATCGATTATTTTTTTTATAATAATCGATTATTTTTTAAGAAAATAATCGGTATAAAAACGATTAATCGATTATTTTTCCCAGCCCTACTTGTCACAGGGCCGGCGCAAGCTATTCTGCCGCCCTAGGAAAGATATTTTTTTGCGCCCCCCCCCCCCCAAAACTTTAAAAATTTAATTTGCCGCCCCCTCCTTGAAATTTTCCCCGATCTCAAAAATTTTTCTGCGAAATTTTTTTTTTTTTTCGCGGAACCAAAATTTTTCCACACGTAAAAATATTTTACTTTTTTTTTAGAGACACAAAATTTTGCCGCCCCCGGGACCGAAATTTTTTGTGCCCCCCGCGGAACATAAATATACTGTATTTTACCTTTTTTTTAGAGACACAAAATTTTGCCGCACCCGGGACCGAAATTTTTTCCCGTGTGCTGCTCCACGGTACATCAATTTTTTCGGGTGCCGCTTGCGGAACCAAAATTTATTTTTTCCTTTTTGCCGCCCTCTCGGTTGCCGCCCTAGGCGGCCGCCTAGTTTGCCTAGTGGACGCGCCGCCTCTGCCCACCCATGCGTTTTCTACTTGTGATTATTTCATTGTTTTTATAGAAGAAAATAAAATCTTTATTGGGAATTTTCTAGGTTTGAACCATGAAAGTTTCCATTAAAAAATATAGAATATTTCTTTAAAAACAATGAAATAATCATAAGTAGAAAACGCATGGGTGGGACTAATATTGACTCTCACTGTACAAGACAGTTGACCAATAATAACTAAGATTAAAATAAAAACAAAGTTTTTATAATTTTTTGGCCGAACATCCGTCCTCGAGGCTTCAAAAGTCAATTTAATGTAAATTATACCTTTTTTTTTGGTTTCTTCTCAATATGTGTTTTTTTTTTATAAAAGGAGTAGACTAAGAAATTTGATGTGAAACATCTAAAATTTAGTAATATTTTTTTTATCTTCATTTTTCGGAGTTCGATATATTCGTGTTTGAAGGGAGCCCAGAGTGTTATATAAAGATTTTTGTAACATTCAGTATATTAGTCAGGCTCAGGGGCGTATATAAGGGGGGGGGCCGAGGGGGCCCGGGCCCCCCCCCCCCCCGAAATTTCCCAAACACATATACATATATAGGGATATATAGACATCAGCTCAGCAAATTTTTCCGCAGGATGGAAAACTTTGGTTCCGCAAAAGAAAAAAATGTTCCGCAAAAAATTTCGTGTGAAAAAAAATTGTTTCTTAAAAAAAAATTTTCCACAGAAAAATTTTTGAGTTCGGGCCCCCCCCCCCCGAAAAAAATTTCTATATACGCCCCTGGTCAGGCTCGTTACCAGGCTAAGGATTTGAAGTCGCCGAAATCTCAAAAGAAAAATATATATTTAGGCCTTTATAAAAATAAGGTAGAGAGGGAGATACAATGTCAAATAAAATAAAACCTTTTATATTAAGAATTTATTACCATATTCATGTAGATTGTTGTTTGATCTGTGATATAGGGCCTATATTCTTTGTGAAACCTCGGAAAAAATATTTGCTTGTGTCACCGTATTTTGGACTTCAAACTACAACCAATTCAAAAATATTCAAGATAAATTTCTATACTCGATATTTTAACGAGGGGGGGCATGGGACGAGCTATCCTCCGAAGGGCCTGGAAAACCCCACATTTTCTCAATTTTTCTGGGCAGGGCCACGAGCCTTCTGGGGGGGCCTCACCCGGCACCCCCCTAGTTACGCCCATGCTCGTTATTTTTAAATATATCTATTGGGGGTCCAGGCATTCTTATTTAAGCCATTTGGTATACAAAATATAAATATTTTCCCATATTTATAAATTTTACATCTTGAATTTTAATACATCGGTGGAAACTAAATATATCTAGTCACAAAAAATCGGGTTCGACCAGTATTGACGATGGTGTTTTCTTTTTATTTAGTGAATAATATAATCAAAATGTTGATAAAATAATAAAAAATGAAATATTGTAACCTAATCTACAACTGTCATTTCATTTGTAAGTATATTTATTATTTTCTTTAATTAATATCAGATAATTAAATTCAGTTTGCTTTTATTTATTTTTTTGTTTCAGATAAGGAACTAAACATATGGAAAATTAATTTTAGAATAAATATGGCCCGAAAAGTGAAATCTGGTCTGGCAATCCCCCATCGGTCCCCCATTAGTTTATGAATCCATGGGCGTAGCCAGACATCTTGTTAGGGGGGCCAACCCCTCGTTAGCGCGAGGGGGGGGTTACAATTAATATATACATAGATTATTTAATTAAATAAAAAAATTAAATTAATGTAGTGGATTGGGGCGTTAAAAAAAATAATTCCCAATGGGAAAAATATATATTTGTTTGTTTTTTTCATTTTTTAGGACACCGGGGCACGCCCCCCTGCCTCCCCCGGCTACGCCCATGTATGAATCCTTAAGATTTAAAAAAAATTCAAAAGTAATATTTATTTGGTTTCTAAATTAAATCATGAAGAATAGAAAAAAAAGAAGGAAAAACTATACTATTTAATTATGTGTTTTTTATATGGTTAAAAAAGAAAAAAATTTGGATTAAAACATTTTAAAAGCATCTCATATTATTTTTGAATATAAAATTATCTAAAAAAAGAAATATAAAATGTCAAATTAATATTATAAATGTACTGAATCTTGTTTTTGTTTAAATTTGATGAATTTTGAGTTTCCTTTCTCGAGCATGCGCACTCGAGCTATTAATATTTACGTAAATTACAGTTATTTACGAGATTTTTGTAAATAACTGCAAAATCGTGTAAATAGCCCAAATCTGGCCAACACTTAGCCCGCCTTTACTTTCCTAAAATGGATGCAGTTCATGTCACTTTTTTTTAACAGTTAATATTTCAATCTGACTTTTGGTGATTTTAAATGATTTAAATGTCTTCAGTGAGTTTTTCTTTTATTGTGACACATGATGGATTATCAATATCTCCTTCGTGATGTACCTGCCACGCTCTCCTTCATAGGTAATTCAAATTTATTTATCATTGGTTCCTCAGCAACCAAACTCATCAACGCCATGCAAAAAAAAGTTTATAAAAATTCACTTGAAATAATCTCTCTCGATTTTTATTTAGAATAAATATTATATATTAGAATTTTCTTTTAGTTGGTTGAGTTTGGTTTTCTAAAGATTTTAGCTTGTGTTTATATAGTTCATATAAATCAAAACTTAACAAAGTTTTGTTTAGTATTTTACAAAGATTAATCCAAAATAATCTTAAAACACAGACACTTTAATCTGAAAATACTTAAAGGATAGATATTTTATTTAATTAACAAGATTATGTATAAAATAATAAAAGAAGATTAATTTCTATTTTTAACAATTCAGTGAATGCTCTCATATTTCTTAATCAGTTTCATTTTATTTTATAATACAATAAAAAGTCTAGATTATAATCATAATATAATTCGTTTACATGAATTATATTTTATCAATTTATTCTACTGGCTTTAATTTTAAAACATAATTAGTTAATTAAATAAAATATCAAGTTCAACTAAAAGTCAAATTAAAAAAATCTGGTGTAACTGTCGCACAGCACACAACTTACTCTTACTTTCAGTAATCGAAAGTTGTGTTCTGTGCTTGTCACACCCGATTTTTTGTGTCGACATATATTTAGTTTCCGCCAATATATTAGAATTTAAGATGTCAAATTTATAAACATGGGAAAATATTTATATTTTGTTACCATGGCAACCATTTCTCCTATCTTTCCTATAAAGCACAAGAGTAAAGTGTGCTTCAAACAATTTTGAGGGCAAAGCGAGAATATACATTTTAAAATGCATCTAAAAAATATTTTTTTTTGAATTTTAATCAAAATCGTTAGAGCGAATTTTGAGAAAATCGAAAAAACTGAAAAAATACATCAGTAAAGTATTAAAGTAAAGCATTAGTACTTTTTGGTTGATTTTGATCAAAAGCTTATTTTCACGCCCTAGGTAGGTGTCTAACTTAAATATAAAATTTCAACCTCCTAGCTCAATTCCTTCATGCTTTAAATTGAACCCAGGCAGATACACAGACAGACAGACCATGTTGCGAAAACCACTCTTGGATTTAGGGGACCTCAAAGCGTGATGGATATACACGTTTTGAGGTCCCCTGAATCCAAAAAAGTGCTTTTCGCGACCTGGTCTCTCTCTCTTTCCTTAGCTAGATCCGGTTCTCCGAATAAAAATAATACGATAAACACTAACACGTGGTGAGCATGCCTTAATTCACCTGCCAGAGATAAATAGAGATAATGACGTAAGAGAGATTTCCGATGTGGAAGCAACAAATAAGATCATGCTTAGGTAGGATGGAGGGAGGGAGAGAGAAGGTGGGAAAAGATTTCACCATCCTCAAGTGGATGTCTATCCTCCCCAATGGGCGACTTTTGAGTTGCTTATTCATTCAACGCCCACAATTCATAATAAAGATCAAGAACCTTTTTTTATCAATATTTATCATCATTTATAATTCCTGGCCCAATCAATTATTAAAATATATCATGTCATTAGCAATGACATATTTAATTTTTCTAAACATAATTCAAGGATTATTCCAAAAATTTAGATTGCTTGTTAATCCGTGTTTATCTTTCTGAAGTGCTTTCTTACGTTTGCATATTAGCACGTCTCAGAGCCTCGAGACCCCTCCCCCTTCAAACAGAAAAAAATATTATGATTAATCTTATTAAAGTACTTTTTAGTACTATTTTCTACTCAAAAAATCCTGTCCCTTAAAAAATCCTGGGACCACCATTGTAGCTGAGCCAGTGTTTCTCAAACTAAGTGTCGCGACACACTAGCTTCAGGTGTGTCCCAGAAATATTCTATAATAATTATCTTCTAACATTATTACTTCCACTCAGTGGCGGTCCCAGGATTTTGTCAAGGGGGGCCCAAAGTTTTTTTTTTTTTTTTTTTTTTTTTTTTTTATTCATTTAAGCTCTTTTTTTGGCAGCGAAGGCCATTTAGACCTATTTTATATATTTATTTCACCTGGTTAGGTAGCCAATGGTCCAAAATTTATGATGTAGGGAAGGTAAAGAATAGGGTGGCGCAAAAATCCGACTAATTTTTTTTTTCGACCTCGTGTTAGTCTAAATCAGAAGAGAGGTCGATTTGCATGTCTTTTACATGAAATCTAATATGTTAAATAATATATCGTGAATAGAATATTTAAAAACTAATTTTTTCTTTCAAAATTGCACAATAAAGATAATTTTATCACGAATCCAATGATGTACGGTTGCCTGCGGAAAACCTGTGCTGAATCTCAGTTGCTGCGGTTACTTTACAGATGCACTTTTTCGGTTTTTTTAGATTTTCTCAAAATTTCCTCTTACGATTTTGATTAAAATTCAAAAAGCAATTATTTTTTAGACTCTCTTTAAAATGTATATTCTCATTTTCGGGTTGAAATCTTTTGAAGACCACTTTACTCTTGTACTTCATAGGAAAGAGAATAAATGGTTGCCATGGTAACAAAATATAAATATTTTCCTATACTTATAAATTTTACATCTTGAATTCGAATGTACCGTACTGTCAGAAATTAAAAATATGTCGACACAAACAAATCTGGTGTGACACAGGACATAATTTTCGATTCTTCTTAGGTAATCGAAACTTATGTACCATGGCAACCATTTCTCCTATCTTTCCTATGAAGTACAAGAGTAAATTAAAGTGTTTTTCAAAAGTTTTCAACCCGATAATGAGAATATACATTTATTTTAAAGAGAGTCTAAAAAATAATTGTTTTTTGAATTTTAATCAAAATCGTAAGAAGGAATTTTGAGAAAATCTAAAAAAAAAAACCGAAAAAGTGCATCTGTAAAGTAACCGCAGCAACCGGGATTCAGCGCAGGTTTTCCGCAGGCAACCGTACATCATTGGATTCGTGATAAAATTATCTTTATTGTGTAATTAAAAAAAAAAAAATTAGTTTTTAAATTTGTAATTAATTATAGTTTGCACAGGAATTTTTCAGGCAACCTATTCAAGATATATTATTTAACATATTAAATTTCACGTAAAATACGTTTCATCCAATAAACAGCTGGGTGCAAATCGACCTCTCTTCGGATTCCCTACTATATGACAATATTTTAGTTTCTCATGTTTTAAGAGACCTCTCCAAAGATGAGCTCAAAAAAATTTTTAAGGGTTGAAAATTTGAGAAACGTATTTTTTCTCGTCTAAAATTTTACCATAACGAGAAAAAAAAAATCGATTTTTGACGAATTTAAAATTTTTAAAAAATTTTGAGGAGGTATGGAAAATTTTTTGAAAATGAGGCATTGAAATATGCGTTTTTAGATACCCTGAGACGTGAAAAATTTATAATTTTTTTGTTTAGTTTTAAAATATTAAGGTTGTTCGGACATTAAAGCACTTTCCTTGATTAAAAGCTAATTTTTTAATATGTTATTAATCACTATCAAATACGTATAAAATAAAATTTTGAAGCAGATCTGACACAGGGTTATCGTGTAATTAATTTTTAAAAAATTGAAATTTAACATGTAGCCTATGGGGAATAACGACGAAACGCACACATATCGAATTATATAGGCATCTGTGCAAATGATACAAAAACAAAAAAACTTACATTTTATTAATTCACTTCCGAGGAATATGTTAAAAATAAAATCAAAAGTTTCTGCCGACCGCTTTTAAAGATATTTTAACAAGAAAGTCAAAAAATTCTCCAAAATGACAGTCGCCAATATTTAAAAATAAGGAAGCATCGAGAGTCAGACCAGCCTGGCAACGTCGCATAAAATACTTGATGTTAGTTACATATTTTTTTTCAATTTTAAGATACTTTTTCTCGCAAATCGTCCATTGTGTTTAAACTGATTTGCATTAAACATTGTAATATATTAAATAAAATAAAATTGAAGGCGTTTAAGATTTAAAATAGGTAGTTGATGAATGCAATGTTGCCAGTTCTATATTACGTGAAAAACTGCTCAAATCAAAAGTCATTCATTTATTATTTTTGGTAATTAAATTATTAACTTAATCCAATTATAAACTATGATAGGTCATGACTAAATTATAATAAGGAATTTTGGCATTCAAATTTTTAATTTTATTTAAAAAAAAATTTAGATTCTATTATGACTTACGAGGTACTATCCGAACAACCTTAAATAAAACTTGGGAATTTTTGTCTGTCCAAAGGGGGGGGGGGGCCCGGGCCCCTCTGGGCTCCCCCTCGGGACCGCTAGTGCTTCCACTTACCTATAGGTATATGTTAAAATACATCTAATACTATTAAACGAGTAATGTACATTTATTTGTTTGTTTGTCAGCACATCAGTTCTCGAAAACGGCTCTAACAATTTTTTTTTTTTAATTTTAAATATATACTATTTCCAGCAACAATATGAAATTGCGCCAGGTCTCATCTTTGGGGAAATTCGGGTAGTAGTACTTTACTGATGTACTTTTTTAGTTTTCTCCATTTTTCTCAGTATTCCCTTTACCGATTTCTTTCAAATCTTAAATATTTACTACTCTACTGGTATATAAAACAAATTAAGAAAGGTCACTTCTTTGGGAACTCTTGAGTACTAGTACTTTAATGATGTACTTTTTTAGTTTTTTTTTTTTTCACTTTTCTCTTAATTCAAATTCTTTCAATTTTTAAATATTTCCTGTAGAAAGTGGCTGTGTAGAATTGAATAAAGGATTGAAGAGGAAAGGAGCCAGGCAGGGAGCCTCTATTAAATTAAACTCCTTTTACGCAAGAAACGTTTTGCCGATTTAATCATGCCACTTTCAGTTGTCGACAGTCTGTTCATAAGCTGTTGACAACTCTATTTACTAAAAAACTCCAATGCAACTGAAGATGTCATGATTAAATCGGCAAAACCTGCCTGGCTGCTTTCCTCTTCAATCCCTTTATTTAACTATTTCCCATTTGGGGTATATAAATCAAAGTACCATTGATCTCGTCTTTGGGAAACCTCGAGTACTAGTACTTTACTGATGTACTTTTTTAGTTTTTTCCAATTTTCTTAAAAAAAAAAAAAAAAAAAAAAAAAACGAGCTCCAGCTCGGTCAACCCGGAATTTTCAATTAAGCGAGAAATCATTTTTTAAAGATGAAATAAAATCTTTTTTTATATATTTAAAAATTTTATTATTATTCATTTAAATTGCTCAGGGGCCCACATCTTGGGGGGTACTTCGATGGCGACACAGAGCTACCCGAGCTGGGACTGGCAGTCCTTCTATTCTTTGCACGTCAGTCTCTTCCTTCCTCTTTTCAACAGGCGTCAGACCGAGCGACGGGCCGGCCTGTTTTATTCCTTCCCAATCGTAAAAAAAACCCATGAACCGCCGACCCCTTTATTTCCGCCACCCCCGCACCCCGGGAATAATCAGGCGAGGAAAGAAGAAGACTATTATTCATTTAAAATATTAAAAATGTATTACATATTCAATTTATTTTATTTAAAAAAAAAATTATCTTTCTCTTTTATATTATTTTTTTTTTCATTATTGAAATTAAAAATAGATCCAACAAACCGGTTTCTTTCAATTACACAAACACTTGCACTTCGGGAGAGTTCGGCTTTGTTCGGCTGTGAGACGAAGACGACGACGACAGCGGCGGCGGCGGCAGCGCTGTCGTCGCCGCCTCAGTAAGCCTCAAGTTTGTGATTAGGTTACATCTACTTATTCTTATCTCATCAAATAATGCTTCCTTGCTCAACAATCCACGATACCGACACATCACCTGATTATATTCATCGTGTTCCATGCCTGCTCCTTTCTTTTCATCCTCGATATCACCAGGTAAACCCACGTTTTGATTAATTAAACAGAAATAACAAAGAGAGAAACATTCTGATTGTTGATTGATCCAAGTGTCTTTTTCCCTCGCTTGGCTTGGGACAGTCCGAGACAAAAAGAAGTGAACTCATATTTAATTTTTTTTATCTAATTTGTATTTTAAATGATTTTTATGAGAGATAGAATAAATATAGAATCATTCCTTTCTATTGATTCTTTTTTTTTGCTTAATTTATAAAATATAAAATTAATATAAAATGGAAAGAATTTATATTTTATACTGCACCTCTTGGTTTTACTGTTAAATGTTAAGAAATACTCGATACTAATTGGTATCGATTCTTTACTTTTGATACGATATAAAGTAAGTGTATCGATACCACATCCCTACTCGTCTTTAAAAAACTTCGAGTACTAGTAATTTACTGATGTACTTTTTTAGTTTTTTTCAATTTTCTCAAAAAAAAAAAACCGAGCTCTTTTTTTTATTTTTTTGAAATTCCTTAATAAATTCATTTTATATCACAAGTTAAACACCCCCCGGGAGCGTGAAAATAAGCTTTTAATCAAAATCGGCCAAAGAGTACTAGTACTTAACTGATGTACTTTTTCAGTTTTTTTTTTCGATTTTCTCAAAATTCACTTTAACGATTTTGATTAAAATTCAAAAATCAATTATTTTTTAGATGTTCTTTAAAATGTATATTCTCGTTTTGCCCTCAAATTTGTTTGAAGCACACTTTACTCTTGTGCTTCATAGGAAAGATAGGAGAAATGGTTGCCATGGTAACAAAATATATTTTCCCTTGTTTATAAATTTGACGTGCCCCCGAGTTTGGCGTAGTAGGTAGCGTGCCTACCTCCTATACCAAACGTCGCGGATTTGGACCCAGGCAGTCCGATGATTTTATTTAAGCCATTTGGATACCAGATGGCTTAAATAGAAATGCCTGAACCCCCAATATAGTATATATTAATTACAACGGTTATCGTCTAAAGTCTTAAATGGCCTGAGTTGCCGAAAAGACTGTGTGAATGTGTGTGTGAGTGCGAGAAAAAAGTGTGAATGTTTTTTTTTTAAATAAAAAAAAAAATAAAAAAATTTGACGTCTTTTAAAATCCTAATATATTGTCGGAAACTAAATATATGTCGACACGAAAAATCTGGTGTGACAAGCACTGAACACAACTTTCGATTACTGAAGGTAAGAGAAAGTTGTGTGCTGTGCCCCAGTCACTCCAGATTTTTTTATTACATGCATTTAAAAAAAAAAAAAAGAAAACAATTCAATGAGATTAATAAAATGTCAGTGTTTTTTTATGGGCAGGATCGTAGCCAGAGGAGAACATTTTTTGTCTAATACTGGTATATAAATTACTTAATCCTTTATTTTTTGGTAAATAAGAGTCAAAAACTTTAAAACGTAATTCTAATATTCTCATTAATCCAAATCTCTAGCATTTTATTTTAATAATAAAAGGATTTAGATTTGTATTTTTGCGAAGTCATTTCATTATCAACTGATTAATTTACAATAATTATGTTTACATGTTATTTTATCATTTATTAGCACCATATTTGTGAGGAATTGTCTCTGCTGGGCTTTATGCCAAGTCATATACCTTTCTTATTAAAATTATATTTCGAACAAATAAGGGTAGAATCTAAACAAGAGAATTATTATTATATTAATACAATCTCCACATGAGTGCCATCGAAATTTTTTTTTTATTAATAAGTTATGTAAAAGTTTTTTTTTTAAGTCTTTTCTAGAGCTTCAAGGGGGCCTTCAAAAAGTTTAACAAGCACTGATTTAGACCCTATCTATTTCGATCAATAGGTATCCAATTAATATGAGATGCACTCACTCAGGACTGTAGATGTATAAGGAAAGATGAATAGGCCTTTTCAGTCCATTAAAAAAACAAAATATAAAAAATATATTTTATTTTATTTTCTCCCAGACCAACGGTTTCGACCGCTAATGCTGCCAGTCTTCCTCAGTAGGGGAATGTCTTATCCATTTTATAATTTTGACTGTGTCGGGATGATACATTGGTGGCTATTGTTTCACAAAAGGTGTCTAGGAAGTCTAGAGTGCACTCCCAAATAGGACATTCCCCTCACTGAGGAAGACTGGCAGCATTAGCGGTCGAAACCGTTGGTCTGGGAGAAAATAAAATAAAATATATTTTTTATATTTTGTTTTTTTAATGGACTGAAAAGGCCTATTCATCTTTCCGGTATCCAATTAAATTGAAATAAATATTTTTGCCTGGGACGGGATGCGAATTCTAGATCTTTAGCACCAGAAGCTAATAGGCCTACTCTAAATCTGAGCCCGAGGGCAAGGGACATTTAGACTTTAGCGATAATAATAATACTATCTATAGGGGAGACCGGGGCTAGTTGACACACTTTTTACTTATGATTTTTTTTTTGAGAGTGTATCAAGTATTAAGTATCTTAAGTAAATATACCATAAAATACTTTAAAGTCTTATGGACCTTTGTATATTTTTTATTTTACGTTATCATTGATAGTTTAGCTCGTAGAGTCATGTATACCTGGTAAATGGAAGTCCAGGTGGGAGCATGACGCTATCAACCTTACGGGACAAAATTTACCGCAGGTGTGTCAACTTACCCCTGTAGCCAACTAGCCCCGGTCTCCCCTATTTATGTAAGGGTTTAAGCATATTTGGTATCCCAACGATTTAAATAACATCATCAATATTGGCCACGGGGGGGAGGGGGGAGAAAAGTTAATTTATAAAAAAATAATGGCATTATTATTTTATAATGATTTTAAAATTGATATTTTTTTTATCTCTATACTTCGTAAATCAGCAATTAGCTGAGTTTTTATTTTTCCACAGAGGAGAAGACTCCACCCCTCCTTGCGGGCATCCCATTTTCGTTTTATCTACTTTTTCCCAGCCTCATAACACTTCTGGAAATCCCAAATTGCCTGGCTATAAAGATTGAAAAATTTCGCCTGCTATTATGCAACCAAATACACTAGCCCGTTTCTTGTTCCACTCTTTATTTACTGAAGTAGTTTTTCTAGCAGCAATATGTAGTAGTAATAACAATTTATTAACTATCATTTACATACAGTATTTAACAATGATAAAGCAAATTTGCGTTTGATGGAGCATATCGCGACTCATCTCCAACCAGGATATCCTCGGCTGACTATCTACCTTTATCCTAGTTTGCTGGCCCAAACCTAGGACAAGGTCCTTCTGTCGCGAAAGTAGGAAGTCCTGATTCGAGTCCAGTGTGGGCGATATGCCCATTCAAACCCAAACGCCTCCAAAAAAATTACCTAGTTAGTATTAATGATTTTTTCTTTCTCTTACCCTTTATATGAAATATATAGTGAGAAAGTATTGCGATCATGTCAAAAATTTGATGTTGAGATTTTGATGGATATACACGTTTTAAGGTCCCGAATCAAAAAATCTGGTGTGCTGGTCGCACAGCACTCTTACCTGCGGTAATCGAAAGTTGTGTTCTGAACTTGTCACACCAGATTTTTTGTATCGACATATATTTAGTTTCCGCCGGTATTTTAGAATTCAAAATGTAAAAATTATAAACATGGAAAAATATTTATATTTTGTTACCATGGCAACTATTTCTTCTATCTTTCCTATGAAGTACATGAGTAAAGTGTTCTTCAGAAGATTTCAATTGCAAAATGAGAATATACATTTTAAAATAATTGATTTTTGAATTTTAATCAAAATTGTTAGAACGAATTTTGAGAAAATCGAAAAAAAGTGAAAAAGTACATCAGTAAAGTACTAGTACTTTTTGTCCGATTTTGATTAAAAGCTTATTTTCATACTCCAGGGGGGCATCTAACTTTAATATAAAATTTCAGCCTCATAACTCAATTCCTTCCTTCATGCTTAAAATTGAACACACACAGACAGACAGACCATGTTGAGAAAACCACTTTTTTGGATTCAGGGGACTTCAATACCTGTATATCTATCAAAATCTCGACATCGAATTTTAGACATGAATCCAATACTTTCTCTCTCTCTATATATATATACTATAGAGGTAAAAGAAAGTAAAAATGTGGGTCCTGCAAATTGGTCCGTCTGTGAAGAAACTCAGGAACCAAAAAAGCTACGATGTTGAAATTTTATATTTGAGTTAGGCACCTCTCCAAGGGGCGAAAATAAATAAGCTTTTGAACAAAATCGGCCCATAAGTACTAGTACGTTACTGATGTACTTTTTTTTCGATTTTCTCAAAATTCGTTCCAATGAGTTTGATTAAAATTCATAAATCAACTATTTTTTTGATTATCTCTTTAAAAAGTATATCAGTGAAATTTTTCGTGAAAAAGTACACTTTACTAATGTAGTAGCATCGCCATCTATAAATCGCGTGGCCAAGTTAAGAAGTTAGGTGCTAAGGGTAACTAAATATATCTCTTTCAAAAAACGAAAAAAACTTAGTTGCATTCGCTCTTTTCTTCCTTGCTTAATATAAATATATCTCAACACAAAAAATCTGGTGCGACCAGTCACACCACCCGATTTTTTATATGGACCTGGCTTTTTCACCTAAGACTTAATAAATCTATCTCCCTGTTGTAAGAGACCATTTATCATCGGACTCAACAACCTTTGTATCATAGATAATCATTTTGAATATCCACTTCTAAAAGGTATTAAATTAAAAGGGATTTTTGCAAATCAAAGATAATAAAAGAATCCGTGATATAATATTATAAAATTGAAAGAATCAATCAAATGGGTAATATAAAAAAATATATAAATCCTTTTTCTTTCTTATAACACTTATACACCTTATCTAAAATAATATATCAAGTCACTATCCTGATTTTATTAAGATTAAAAGGATTATTATTTTTGATAATTTGCATTATTTTTTATTAATAACGATTACATTTTATAATTTTTTTTTTCATAAACTTATCATCTTCAAAAATGTGAAAATATCTTTTTAAATTCCGGGAAATTTTTCTTTATTTGAAGCTTAATGTTAAAGTATTGACTTTTCATTGCTTTAACCTTGCCTCCTTCCTTAATTAACTTAGCTATAAAAAGTAAAATATTCTTTTATTTCATTTTTAAATTTAATTTATTTTAACCAATCGTTAAAATTGTTTTAATTTTCATATCATATATTCATACATTACAAAATAAAAAATCTGGTGTGACTGGCTTGAAAAATTTCTAAAATCCCCTGGCTTTATATCTCCTTTCTTTAAGTAATAGGGGTAATTTCACACTTATGATTTAAGATTGTATTCAAATTAGTCATTCCATGTGAAATTATTCAGCAAAATTCTATTTTTTCCTCTACTTTAATGAACATTTTTATGTGTTTTTTCTTTGAGCATGTTCAATTTTGCATTTATGTCTCCTTTCTTGACAATTTCTTAATCTGTCTTTCCTTAAATTCCTATTCCAGACATTTTTAATTTTCATCTCTAGCTTCAAGTAAATAACTATATCTTCTTACTTTTTTCTCGTACTTTCTATTGATAATGTCAAACATAGCTCTTACATCATAAAGGGGAATCCTTAAGAATGAAATGACAGAACTGCTCTCACTTTTCGATAGGATGATAAAGGATCCATTATGGAAATTCCCAAGATTTTTTTTTTCTGAAAAAACATTCTAAGGATGACGTTTATTGGATTTATAAATCCTCGCCTTACATATTTGGAATTATATTTTAATGATTAATTAAATGAAAAATAAAATTATTTCATAAAGAATTAAATTAATTAAAACTAACATCAACAACGAAAAAACATAAGTTGATCAAAATTTAATATTTACAAGTTTTTTAGGCAGGATCATCGTATCAGCATGGGCGTAACTAGAGAATTTGGCTGGGGGGAAACCATGGGACCAGCCATCCTCGCTGGGGGGGGGGGCATGGGACCAGCTATCCTCCGGTGGGCCTGGAAAGACCCATATTTTCTCAATATTTCTTGGGGCAAGGAGCTTTCTGGGGGGGGGGCGAGCCTAATAAAAATCTGGTGTGACTGGTCGCACAGCACACAACTTTCTCTTAGTATGAGAGGCCGAGAATTGGGTAGAACCCATCCTCAACCCCCCGTTTATTGATCTCATTTAAAAAAAAATACATAAATAATGTATGATTAACTCTTTTGCCAAGCAGGGTAATCGAAAGTCGTGTTCTGTGCTTGTCCCACCAGATTTTTTTGTGTCGACATATATTTAGTTTCCGTCGATATATTAATTATTATTATGATTATTATTTCTCTCTACATATATTAACATATATAGAGGTAAAAGAAAGTAAAAAGTGATTGTTGTTATAATTTATTAAAACCCCTTGATTAAATCCTATTTTGCCCACGGGGCTTGGAGTAGTTGGTAGCGTGTACCGAACGTCGCGGGTTCGGACACCAGGCAGTCCGATGATTTTATTTAAGGCATTTAGATACCAAATGGCTTAAATAGAAATGCCTGGACCCCAATATGTATAATAATCAATAACGGATATCGTTTAAAGTCTTAAATGGCCTAAGTTGCCGAAAAGACTGTGTGAATGAGAAAAAAGTGTGAATGTTTAAAAAAAAAATCCTATTTTTTGAATTTTTAATTGTTTTACTCATTTACAAAACTACATAAGCTAAACTTACATAAATATTTACATCTAAATCAGACACAAAGATAAGGTTTTCATTGAAATACTTAAGAATAAATATATAAATATTAATATTCATAAACAGATAAAGATAAATAAAATGATTTTTGAACAGATTGAGAAAAAAGATAGAAAGATTGTCAATTCATCAACGTGCAAGACAAATGACATTATGCTTATCATATAATGATTAAGCAACATAAGAATTAACTTAAGTGCACATTAATACAATTTATGAAATAAACCAATCCAAAAATCGCAAAAAAGGGGAAGTGATTTTTCAAAAAATAAAGATAAAGCCCTGCTCTCTACTTCCTCCCATGTCAATTAATTACTCTTTACTTAAATAATTAACATTCATTTACATTCATTTAAAAGATCATTGAGCCTATGAGACTGAAATGTTATATTTAAGTTAAACACCTCCCGGGAACGTGAAAATAAGTTTTTAATCAAAATCGGCCAAAAAGTACTAGTATTTTACTGATGTAGTTTTTCAGTTTTTTTCGATTTTCTCAAAATGAAAGGGCTTTTATTCTTCAGGCCCGCCCGAGCCCGCCCGGAATTTTTTCAAATCCGCCCATTCCCGCCCGAGATTTAGTGAATGAATGAAACGAATGTCCAGCAATTTTTAAATAAAATTTCATTTGCAAATACTCTATTTTAAAAGTTTTTATTCTTTGATATTTTCCCGAAAAACTGAATAGTTTTTGAAATAATCACAGAAGAAAACGACATTTTTCGTAAAAGCAAAGAAAAATCAAAACAAAATCATACAGGGGTCATTAAAAAACATGTAAATATAAACAAATTCGCTGAGAAAAATTACTGGATGCAAGAAACTTGCTCGCCGTAGGCGAGCAAGGGGGCCTAGGGGCGGAGCCCCTGGAAAAATCGGCGCCCTAGTTGAGCTTCGCCCCCCCCCCGCCCCCTCAAAGGCTGGTTACGCCGCTGAGCATATACGAGTATGTAATTCACTTCTTAAGATGACACATATGGTGTCGAAATGCGCATAAAGTGTTATTATTAAATTAATATATCATTGAAACAAAAAACCTTGCGTACTTGAATTTAATTCTCCTATTAAAGCATAATGTTTCAACTAGAGCCAACGGTTACCAGTTTAAAATTAATACAATTATTTTTATTTTTACACATTTTAAATTAGTAGTGATAGTGGGTAAATCAAAGAATAATTGCATACAATATCAAGGGGGGGCAAACATTTAACAAGACCTCAGACGACCTTAATCCGCCACTGAGCTCCACCCTTGTCAGAAGCAAATGAGACACCCACCTCGCTTCAGCGAAGTTAGATAACATTTTCAGAAACACTTTGCTCCCAATGTCTAGCCTGAGAGGGGAAATTTTGAAAAGAAAAAAAAATATCAAAATGGATCTTGGGTTTGTTCTGGGTATATTTTTTGAAAGATTTTAATTTCATCATTTGAACCCGAATAACCGAGGGCTTTTAAGCTAGATAACTTTAATTAATTTATAACATGAGTACTATAAAAGTATTAACCTATCCAAGATAAAAAAGATCTAATTATATTTAAATAAAATTAGATCTTTTTATTATCATTTTTGAATAAATTTTTAATAAAATTCATAAACCTACATTTCCTTTTTAAATAATACTATAACATTTTTAATGATTAATTAAATCTTTAGATAAAAAAATCAATTTTTCCTCTTCATTAATATATCCTATTTACACCATTTCTAGAGGATGTTTCTAAATCGAAAATAAACCTAACATGTGTTGTAATCAATACAAATTTACGAAAAAATATTCATTATTTATGAACGAGGGGTAGGCTGAATGCAAATAGGGTAGAAGATAATTTTGATAGAATTTAGAATGATGAAATTTTGAAAAGTCAAGTGGCATTCTTTATTATATTGATAATAAAGACAATTAAGATTGATTATACTATTTTTTTTTTAAATTAAGATAAAAACAATTTGATTTTTATTAATTGCTAGTTTTTAATCTTGTTTATTTTATCATTTATCAAAAGATCCATCATCCACTTTAAATTTTCAATTTTGTGAATTTAAAAAAAAAAATTATAAAAAAAATTATAATAATCATTAAATTTCCCAAAATTAAAAGTGACTAAATTAAATTTATTAGTTTTCTTTCGACAACAATTTTACATGAATCTTTCATACAATTTCTCTTTATAATAAAAATTATACACAAATTTTTTCTATATTAAATGCTATATTTCAGTCTTTAATTTATAAAAAGGCAAAAAAAATTAAAATTTTTAAGACTTCGTTTATAATGATTAAAATTAATTGGTAGTCATAATTAAATAAATTTTAATTTAAATCGCTCAGGCTGGGAAGACATTCACTAGAACTTAGAACATGCTTAAAATTTTAAAATTATTTTACCTTTTTATAAATTAAAGATGAATTAATTAATAAAAAATTTATATAAAATAAAATTTAAATTGAATGCTGGAGTTGCTGTTACGAAAATAATAATTTAAAGAAATTTAAATTACTTAATTTTAAAAATTTTCCTTGTGGATTTTAGATCTTTGATTTTACAAAATATATATAGAAATTTTTTATTGAATTTGTTTTGGCAGGAACAATAAACCTACAGTACATTTTCTTTATTATTTAAAATAAAAACGTAATAATAGCGTGAGTTGGACGTGCTTTTGAAACAATAAACATAGATATACAGGCATGAATTAATATATTAATCAGAAATCATGAATTTGAAATTTTCCAAAATATAATTTTTACAATATTTACATTTGTTTTGAATTTAAAAATTATAATTTATTAATTATTACAATAAAGGTAAATTAAATAATTAATATCAGGTCTATCCAACACATTAAATTTTGAAATGAAATTTTGGTAAGGTTTTGTAACAAGAGAATAATTGATGGTTTTATAAGTTGTCATAATTTCATTTGTTTTTGTAGTTCTAAATTTTGAAATAGGCATTTTGATGTTAACATGTGTCAATGTGTTGTTTAATTGATGTGTGCAGCCTTGTGTTGGACAGCCCTGATTTACATAAAAAAAAAAATTATTCTTTATTATCAAAATTCTTCTTTTTGTTTTATTTTCCATGATTTTTGTCTTTTTAAAAATTCCTTTATTCTACATTTCGAAATTGTTCTCTTTTTTTTTTTAATTTTGATTTAGAAAATTAAATCAATGAATGGCAAATGTCAATTTTACATTTTTATTTAATCAAAAAACTAATTGAAAAATAATTTTCAATCATTTATCTAGTCGAAAATTATTAAAAAATTTTTTCACAAAATATTTTGAGTTTTTAATATAATTTTTTTGTAGGTAGAGTTCAAAACGAGTTACACACGAAAATAATGAACAATTTTCTTTTTTATTAAATTTTTCTAATTAGAGTATCTACGTATTTAGAAAAAATAAAAATAGAAGAAATTCATTTTTTTTGTGATTATCTCGTTTTGAATTCCACCTACAAAAATTTTAAAACATTAAAAATTCAACAAAAGGAAATTTTAAGTTAAATTATGAATTTATAATTTTTTTTTTTTTTTTGAATTTTATATTTGGATTTAATTTTCATGATTTTAGAAAAATTGAAATAAAAGAAAAAAAAAAATTTTAAAAAGATAAAGAGAAAAAAATCTGAATTTACGGAGAGAGTAAAATTTCGTAAAAAAGAATTTTGATAATAAAAAGTTTTTGCAGTAAGCGACGGGTATTTATACTCTTTTTTCTTATCTTTGTTATCAGAGTGACAGAGACGAAGATAGGGAGAAGCTAAAGTGGGGATGGGGTAGAAGAAGCACGTGGGTCTGATCCATCACGTGACGCCGGCGCCGGATGGAGGTCAACGCTTGGAACGAAAATAACGCCCCTCCGAGAAGTGTTAATGCGCATGCGCCGGCGCCGCCGCCGCTCTCGCTTATAAGCGTCCAAGTGGCTGACACTGGAGAGAACACTCGAGACACTCACGACTCCTCCTACAACAATGGATCAACGCACCCGAGCCCCCAGCCAAGTTCGCATTGTTGACGACGAGCCGCCCTTGCCTAAGGGTATGTCTCTCATCTTTTTATTCTTATACTCCCTTTCCTATTTGTAAATAATCCATTTCTCTTACCAAAATATGTCTTAATTTTGTTTATTATCCCATTTTTAATTCAAAACTTCTGTTAAATTCAATTGACACAACCTTAAATATGATCATAATTCCATATTTTCACAATCCATCAATCTTGTTCATTTTTTAAATGAAACATACCAATGTTATTTTCAATTGTTGCACAATCACCTATCTCATTTTAAGTATATAAATTATTTTATGAATCTTTTGGTAGCCAAAGTTATTAACTCACTATCAGAATTTCTTTGTTTATTACCCTTCAAAACTTCTGTTAAATTGAATTGACACAAGGTATTTAGGTATTAGGTTAGGTTATTTTAAAAAGATTTTTTGTTATGCTTGTTTAAATATTAAAAAAATAACCCTGAGAAAAAAGACATTTTTCAAAACTTGGTACAGTAAGGGACAATATTAAGTCCCACCCATGCGTTTTCTACTTATGATTATTTCATTGTTTTTATAAAAGAAAATGAAAATCTTTATTGGAAATTTTCTAAATTTGGACCATGAAAGTTTCCATTAAAAATATATATAATATTTTTTTTAAAACAATGAAATAATCACAAGTAGAAAACGCATTGGATGGTTGGACTTAATATTGACCCTCACTGTACATCTATCCGAAAATCATTATAAAATTTTTATTAATATAAAACTTTGATTTTTAATTCTTTATAGAAACAGTTGGATTCAAATTTATTTTTATTACCGTATTATCGCGATAAATATTTAAAAAAGAGACAAAAAGAATATCAAATTTTCGCGTCCCCAATACCGTATTTTTTAATAAATAAATATTCCGTATATCTTTATTTTTATTTAAATCCCAACTTAAATGATAAACTCCTAATGAAATGATGACTAAGACGAATCACAATCTGAATAAAATCATGTCTGTTACAAATCTTTTATTAATTATAAGGTTTTAATTAATGAAAAAAAAAAAATTCAACTCTATAAAATAATATATAGGCAGAGCTGGAACTAGAAGATCTTTTAGGGGGACAAAATTTAATTTGCCGCCCCCTCATTATAATTTTCTATGCAAAATTCATATCATTTTTTTTTAGTAAATCTTTCTTTAATTGTCGCCCCCTGATATCTGCTCGCCGGGAGCACATGCTCCCACTGCCCTCCCCTAGATCAGGCCCTGTATATAGGCCTAATAATTTTGATTTCTTTAAAATATATAAACATTGATAGTAAAAAAACATTGTATTTATTTTATCTTTCAAACTATAATTTATTATTATATATCCTAATTTGAAAATAATTAAGCGTGTGAAATTTATTTTAATTTATTTCACCTCTATTCTATAAAGAACCGTAACAATATTATTGATAATAAAACATTAAGAAAGTAAATATGACAAAATTTAAATAAGAAAGCAGTTAATTACTAATTTTCATAAACGTTTGAATACATATAGAAGACCAATTCGTGACTTATCGTATCTGATAGATTTCATATAAAATTCAACTTTTTTTTATCATATTTTTAAAAGAAAAAACTTTCAAATAAAAGTTGTATCCTCCCCGTGACTAAGAAGTTAGAGTTGTTGACAAATGTCAAAATTGATAGAACAGCCGCCACAGAGCTCGGGTTCGTATCCAGGCAGTAAGTTCGATGAATATTTAAGTCATTTGGATACCAAATGGTATAAATAATTGTGCCTGGACCAACTAATATTTCGTATTTATTATAATGCACATCGTTAAAAGTCTTTATGGCCAGAAGTGGCTGTAGACTTTAATTTGGATAAAGATGACGTAGGTACCAAAGGATTTATTCCCAATTCATACAATTAAAAACCTTAAAGCAAACAGAAACGTCTTGACTTGTCTAGCCTAGTCCTGGGTGTCCTCCTTATTTCAAACAAAGTTAATTAGAATCCTCGACGAAATATCTGGTCTTGACTCTTTCTGTATTCTCATTAGGCCTGATCCATTTAACATAAACAATGACAAAATTGAAAACTGTTCTTCAATAAATTTATTTTTTTAAATAAAATTTTTACTTTATTCTTTATCTTAAGGAATTATTTTATTTCAAATTTCTAATTAGAAAATAATTCAGTCCTATGATATCTTATACTTATTTGTTTATGATTTTTTCTAAATGAATCATAATCATTTATGAATCATTTCTATACAAAATTTAAAAATATCCATTTCTAACTTTAAAATTATCAGGTAAAATATTTTCAAGTAATTATATCCCAAATAATAGAGGAATTTCTCAATTAACTACACTATTATTTATAGCCAATATTTATGGAATATTTCCATCTGCCTTTTGTTTTTCTCTTGATAACGTAGGAATTTAGATTTATTACCTGTTCGGTAAATTGTTTATACGACATATTTTTCTGAACTATAATAACATTAAAGTTATTATTCTCTCTTTCAGTCATTAGTGTCAGATCTGACAGATTGTGGTTACTCTGAAAGGTAACTTTCATGGGGAAGATACTGAGATGGGTTCCCGTTTCCCTCCTCAGGAGGTGGCATTTCAAAAGGCGTTGGATTTGAACTCGACTTGTCTTCAACTCAGGGTTATAAGCTTAACTGCTTTATCCCCTCGGCTAATATATTTGCTTAAAAGTCCTGGAATTATTCCTAAAACAAATTCCTCTTGTTCGAATTACCTTTTATTTGATCTGACAGATTTAACAGCCAACACAATGTCGATATCCTCCTATTATTAATAGATAACTTTTCTTCCTAATCAGTCTCCTTACAGTTAAGCCCCCATATTCTTAGGATTACGTAGTCTACCGCTCTCAATCACTTATCAAAGACTTTATTTAATTAAAATTGTTTAGAAATTTATAATACATCACGGTTCTCAATCACTTTTATAGATAATGAGGATTATGTGACTTCCCAGCTAATCCATTAATATAAATCTTATTCAAGGCTTTATTTTCAATAGTCGCTGATAGGTGTAATCAAAATTCAAGAAAAATTTAATTAAATACCAGGTTATTATTAAATATAATTTCCATTTATACAGAGAAAGTTCATATAACATGTACCGTATTAACTAAAGTATTATAATTATTTTCATCCTAAACTGACATTTAAAAGGTTTTAATACAAATAAAACTTTCTTTTTAAGTGTCAAAATACTTATAAGTATAATTTCCATGAATGAAAACGATGACCATGAAATCATTGAATAATATCTATCTATTTGTCCTCATTTAATAATTATCATTTCAAAAGAACGAAATTTTGAAATAACACCTAAAAATTATCAATAAAACGTTAATTTACTTTTAAAAATAAACCTTATTATATTTTAAATATCCTTTATAAAAGTATATTATAATTACGGTTAACTATTAAAATCTTGGCATTGAATTAGTAACAGTCATAAAAAATTATTACATTCGCATAAATAACTTTCTCATTCACTTTATTTGAGAAAAGATACTATACGGAAAAAGTTTACAGGGTCAATCTGTCTTTATAAATGATTTTTGAATAATTTAATTCGATCTATAATTTTTTTTATCATTTCAAATTCAAATCGCAATTGGATTAGTTATTATTTTGTCCATATACACCAATTTATTCTTTTATTTCATTTGAAATAAACCAAAATACAGTAGAACAGTTTTGACTAATAGGTATTAGATTTTTTTCTATGTTGGAAAACATTCTCAAGTTTTTTTTTCTTTCTTAATTCTCTTATTTAGCCTAAAATATAGTGTGATCCTGATTTCTATAGAAATAACATGAAGGCGAAATTAACCTTTAAGAAATGTATTGTAGCTTCGTGTTTTTTTCATTATCGAAGTTATTTTTAATCTAAAAAATCGTAATTTTAGTTGAGATTCCTACAATAGAATAGAGCGTCTGACCTCGAGCTTATCGTACTTTGTCAAAAAATTTTGTTTTATTTAGTATTAGAACGATCTTATTTAAAAGAACTTGAAAGAGCCTCGACCTAAACCATTCAGTTCGAAGCGGTTCAATGAGTCCTGGGGCCGCAAATTTTTTACTTTCTACAATGAACCGTTTCGAACTGAAACGACACCATTGACAAAACAATTTCATTGTCACCTTCATATTTTTTAAATATTTTCATTTCGTTTTTATAAAAAAATCAAAATAAAAGTCTTTGCTGATCCTATTTTATGCTGATAAAGAGAATGGAGATAAAAAAAACACCGAAATATGTTTCTATCATAGAAAAAAATGTTAACATTGTTGAACGCGAATTTTTTCCGTTTTAAGTCTTAGGTATTTACTTGGAATTCTTGATTTAATCACTTATATTCTAAATAACTATTTGACGTTTAATAAGGAAATTAAAATTTTGTTTTTTAATAAAACAGAGATGTAGGCTATTTATTTTATTTTTATCTTTCCTTAATGAGAAATTTTGCATCCACAAGGAACTAGCTCTTGGCTTCCCAGTTTTTATTATTAATTATGATCTTTACACTAATTGATTCTCCTTGAAGGCTTTTAATTCTTTACTTCTCATATAATGTTATTAAAAAATTTCCTAGGCTTTTTCTTTAAAAATCTAAAAAAAGTTTTTAGAATATTTTTATAATTAGTTTTTAAAATGAATTTGAATAAAGTCAAAATTTCAAATTTAAGCAGTAGAGTAGAAGACTCGCTTCTTATTTTATGGATTAGAGAAGTGTTTCTTAATCTTTTTAAAGTCAGGAAGCACTTTTGATTATATGAAAAATTTACAACACACTTCAAAAATTAATTATTCATTTTCTCAGTAAATTTCGATTAATTTTATAACATCGTTATTTCCCACCTCATTTCTTCATAATCAAGTATTTCGATCTTCAAAAATAAGAAAAAAAATCTGATCATAAATTTTTGAATTATATAATAAGGAAACAAATTTTAAATATCTCGAATAACAATTAGATTTCTTTGAAAAGGGTAGGGTACCTGAAGACGTGACAGATGGGTTCTCCATAAAATGAGGCTGAGGTTGAACAGGTGACCTTTGAGGACGAGGACGTCCGTTTTCGCTATTTTATTTGCTAGTCGCGTTCCTCATCTTCAGGGCCAAGGTCTACGGCACTGTCATTCATTTCCCTCATAACAAGTCGGAATTGCTAGGAAATTCTAATTATATATGTTTATTATCTTGGAACGATAAATTTTGTATGAAAATAAAAATAAATTATTTTTAATACATCTTTCATGAGACATTTAAGCTGATAAGTTATTTTGTAGTTCTTTTTAATAACAAAAATTCTTATTTACAGGTCTATTCTCTAAAAACAGACGTTAAAATTTAACATCATAAATTGGGTGTTAAAAAATAAAGTAATAACAGCAGAGTTAAAAAAATGCTATTCTCTAAACCAAGTTTTAACAGCGACGTTAACATTTTACTTTTTAGCACCAGGTGCTAACGATCCATATGAAAATAGCTACGTTTTCTGCTTGTACGTGTTTTTACACCCCTCGATAATCTCTCGCATATGCGTATTACTAACTTGATTTGTTATTCTCAATCTAGTAGGCCTATCTGACACACCCGCGTTAAAAAATGCTAAGTTTTAACAGCGACGTTAAGATGCTGCTTTTGTCTCAAAGCTGACGAAATCAAATCTTACTTTTTAGTTAAAACGCCATTTTTATGCATTAAATACGGCTTTAAAATATTAAAGGCACCCCCTGGACATGACATTAGTTTTTAACACTATTGACTAAATGTTAACGCTTTGGCGTTAAAGTTTTTCCTTACATTACAGAATAGCAATTTGAGGCAAGGAGGTGTTAAAATGAATTAACGCTGATTTCGGATGTTAAAATTTAACGTTTTTACTTAGAGTACTATAGTAAAAGTCATCAATTTTTGACAATAATAGTACAAGTGATAATTGTAGGTCAATTCTAAAAAATTTAATTTTCGATTTAACTCAAAACGCCTGCTCAAAAACTAAAATTCTAAATTTTCAAAGCATCTTCTATCACTCAATCTCTACGTTACGGTGGTACTCTGTCATTTTTATTTATAACTATTATTTTACATCAGGTATTAGAGCTCAATGGGAATTTGTTAATCATTATTAATTAACCATCTACTATGCTACTAACTTGATCAAGACTTGAAGTCTATCGATGATAAATAGCATTGCATTATAACTATAGGGACAAGTTTTTGTGGGGCACACCAAGCAATATAATTTTTTCTTTTCAATTGATTTTAAATAATATTTAGTTTTTGATTTAAAAAACTTCTATTTAAACTATATAGGCCTACTTAATTACAAAACACTGTGCGGTACGCTTAAAATATTTTTTTGTTTTTTGAAAATATTAGTAAATAGTCACGTCTTCCAAAAAGGATTGCCGACACCTTTGCGGGAGTGGAGAATGAAAAGAATTGAAAGATAATAAATAAGAAATACGTAAAATGAATTATATACGTGAGGCCATGATAAATCCCAACAGACCATAAACAAACAAATGACTCGGTGTGTGCATTGGAAAATTAAATTAAATTATGTAATATTTACTAATAACTTCCTTTTGAATTTAAAAGAAACGGTAATTATTCCATAATCGCAACAGAGGAAAATATTTTTTACTATTGTTATTTTTTATTTATTTTTAATGTTAATTTTTTTTTCTTAGAAAATTTAGAATGAATTATTTATAAAACATTAGAAATATTATTGAATTTTCTCTCTCTGTCATTTTTTTCAATTAGTAGTATATTATTACTTTCTCTTAAACCTATAATATATCTCGACACAAAAAAAATCTGGTGTGACAAGCACAGAACACAACTTTCGATTACCGAAGGTAAGTGTGCTGTGCGACCAGTCACACTCGATTTTTTTAAATATGGAGTGATATATAATACTGTATAATCTTAAAAATATAGTGGGTCGTGTACAGCCTCAAAATTTTCGCAAAAGACACTTAATTTCTGTACCTTGTCAACCTTTGTTCCTCCTTTAGCGGACCCGGTTATTCTCAATTCATAATTTCTTGAAAAAGAGAGATTTTCCTTTAAACAAATTCACTTTCTTTCGTATTTTTCCAAAGATGAGGTAGTGAACAAACAGACATTAGAGAGACAGAAGGTCGTCGGTCCACTGACCTAGAACCAAACTAGAGGATCCAAGATATCATTAATCACACTAAATACTCTTTTTTTAGCCTTTCTTAACGATAAAAAAATGAAAATATCAAAAATTACTATTTACATGATAATAAATAATCACAATAATAAAGTTGATATAGACAATTTATCCATTTTTTTTTTTTTTTTTTTTTTTTAACATTCACACTTTTTTCTCATTCACACACACATTCACACAGTCTTTTCGGCAACTTAGGCCATATAAGACTTTAAACGATAACCGTTATTTATGAATTTTTCTATATTAGGGTCCAGGCATTCTTATTTAAGCCATTTGGTATCCAAATGGCTTAAATAAAATCATCGGACTACCTGGAACCTCGAACCCGCGATGTTTGGTATACGAGGTTAGCACGCTAACCTCTAAGCCAAGCCCCGTCGGCAATTTATCCATTTAAACATAAATGAATTTGAAATTTCCTCGACCTATTTAGTATCATGTCTTTTTAGGAATAAATATACTGTATTTCAAAACAAATCAAATTTTTTAAATCCTATAGACCTATATAAATATTCTCTTTTTATGTTTATCCCAGCTAAGTAAAAGATTGATAGTGAATTTGTACAGATATATTGATTGATATTATCAGATTTGATTTGAACATACTATTACGCAATTATAAAGGGGAAATATTACGTACATAATCCATTCCAGTTTAATTAAGGGGAAGACCCCACCGAGACTGCCTTCCCTCTTGAAAATTTGATTCTTTCCTGCCTCCTCTTTCCACCTCTCCTCTCTGTCTTAACAATTAACACTTTTTCTCTCCGTTAAACTGTAATCTATCATCTTTAGGTAATTACTTAGAATTCATTTCTTTATTTTATTACGATTTTTTTATTTAATCTTATTTATAAATCAAAAAATAATCCATCTCTGAGCTTTTGCTTCATAATCTATAAGTTAGCAAAGCTATTTACATTATATTTTCTTTCTATTTTAATTAATTTAAACGGAGTCGAATTGACTAGAGATGCTGAAAAAAACTTAAAACAATTATTTAAATTAATTTTGATAAAATTACACTATATTAAAAAATAGTAATGTTATGTTTATGGAATAGATAATTTTATTATTGTCTGGGAATCTCTCTTATCACAGTTAATATAATTGAAGATTAGAAGTAGAAGTAATTGATGTTAATCTTTTATTTGTTTTTTGACTTCCTATTTTCGTATGACTAGACTATTTTTTTTCAATTTAATACAATGTTTTTTCACTCTTATAGAACCCTTGTGACAATGATTAAGATCTAGGGAATTAATAATCATTACTGGAAACAAAATATGAATATTATTTTAGTCGTTTATTTCAAAATAAAAATTTTATTAAATTTTTTATTCGCCAACGTTTCGGTCGCCAAATACGACCTTCATCAATATTTGTCCTGATTTCGGTCGCCAAACACGATCTTTATCAATATTTGCTCTAATGAAGGTCTTGATTGGCGACCGAAACGTCGGCGAATAAAATATTTATTTAGTATCCTGCTTGCAACGTCCTTCAAATTAAATCTTCATTGGATCTCTAAAGCCATAAAAAAATTTAAAATATATAGGGTAAGAGAAAGTAAAAAATGTATTCTAATTTGAAAAAACTGAAGTTTATAAGATTACAGGGGAAACCAAGATTTAAGATTAATTTTTGTCGAGGGGGGGAGGGGGTAATACATGATTTTTAATAATATAAATTGAATAAATCTTTCCAGTGAAAATTTAAATAAAAGCTCTATTTAGAATCAAATATTAAAATGAGTAAGTGATGATTTTGTGATGACAAAATGCGTTTTCTTTGTTGAATAATAAATTAAATGGATAAAAATTTCCACGAATATATTTCATCATAGGTGTTTTTGTTCTTGAATTGAAACTTAATTGAAATAAAATATCGACCTATATAAATAAGAGAATTTTAATTTATTGTATTATACGGTCTATTTATTTTCTTTTTCAATTTTGACATTAACCATTTTTAATTATATGTATTATTTAAATTGATATCTGGATAAAATTATTATAATCTATCTTTATTTCATTCTATAGTTTTTTTTTATCTAGGTTGATTAAGTGATCGTAACTTTTTTATACAAAATTTTATATAATTAGACATACCTTTTGTCAGGAAGAACTTGAAAGCTTTTATTATCTGTTAGTAAAAACAAATTTGTACTTGCTATTGAATTAATGTTAATTCCTTGTTTAAAAATAAAACAAATTCAATACTTATTATATTTAAAGGTCATTTTTATAATTCGTTGATTTTTTTATTTGTTTTTCTTTCAAATTAGATAATTGATATCCTTGTATCCGCACAATGTTAGAAAGTGTAAACGTAAAGAATTTAAGTTATTGTTATTTAAGGTCAGTCTTGTGACGTATTTATTGTAACTGATAATAATATCAAATCTACTTTTTCTTTTTTTGATCTATTTACGTTAGGGAATTGCTAAATCAGAGGAAGTGTTTTATTTGTTATTGTCCTAGCACACATTGACGTTGATCTAGAAGGGTGGAGGGGATTTACTATTTCTAGACATCTAAATACAGATCAAACACTTAAGATGGGACAATAAAATTGACTCGAAACGTCTCGATTATCTTTGTTTTTTGACTCTTCATGCATTACTCCCTTATAAGAATAAATTTGGGTTTTTTTTAAGAATTTGGTGTTTTTTTTTTATTTTAAACCCTTCTCGGATACTGAGGTCCTTTAGGGGTATGACTTTATTTTATTCATTTTCAATTACAAAATATCGATGACTACCGGGGAACGTTCCACACGCTGATTGTTCGAGGACACCAATCTCGATCTTTCGCTGGAACGCTTGATCCATTGACCTTGAGAAAAACCCATACGAGTTCCCATGAATACTTGTTTATTACAATTCAATTGTTCATCTTTTGTTTATATCAGCGTTAATTGACCGGAATAATTTTTTTTCTAAAAAGTCCATTAGCAAATTTTTTTGACAATGCCAATGAACCACAGGCCTTTAAACAGGATGTAATTATAGAATTATATAAGGCAACTTATAATCGTCTTTTAATTGCTATCATACCTTATGACGCATCCGGGAGGATTTTAAGGGAGATCTCTAAGCGAAAGTGCAAAGGAATAATAAATAATTCAGAGCTAAATAAGAATTTTTATGCTACTAGTTATAAATTATGATAATCAAAAACATTTTATTTTTTATTTTATATTTATTAAAATTAATAATTCATTATTTTTATTAATGTTTTTTTTTGCATCAATATTTATATCCTGTCACTTATAGTTAAAAGTGAGAAAGAAACATTATAATAATATTATGAAGAGAAAGTGATCATGAGTTGTGACCTAAATTAGATTTCCTTATAACGAAAGGAATGCGCATGTGGATTGAGAGGTGCAAGTGTATTTGAGTGTGGGACGCAAAGAATTTGCTAATAGATTGGTCCATTTGCTCAGAGGGGTGAGGTGATTTCTGAATTCAGGGATAAATACATAATAGGGAAAATAAAGAAAATTTTTATTTATTCATAAGAAAAAAAAAGATTCGTTTATTGGAATTTCTTCCAAGTATTCAGGTAGGAAAAAACTAATTCTTGGTAAAAATATTTTTTGAAACATTCTCACAGCATCTCACGTTTGGCCTCAATTATAAAATACGACTGTGACTATTTTTATTTAAAAGTTGTGTTAAATATACGTATTGTGTGAATGTGAATGTTAAAAGTAAAAGAAATGTGCGCACAAATAGGCCTAAGTTCCTAAATCGTCTCATAGGAAGGAGAGGTGATGGGGATTTTGTGCCAAGGCAAGATGCAAACCTAGGCCTCGTGGCCCAGATCACTAGAAGCATGAGTTAATTGTCTCAAGGGGGGGGATTCTTCGCATTGGAATTAAAAGGCTTTCTGGGCACCTCAATTTTTCTTTTTCTATCTCACCTATAGCTTGAAACCAACGAAATTTGAGAAACTATATGCCTTAGCACAAGAACCGAAATCTTTACTAGGGCCAGGGCACCGAAATTTAAATTTTTATTTTTATTTTACCCATTTAGCCCAACAACCATTGGGGCTTACATCAATTCAAAAAATATTTTTTTAAATATGAAAAACAAAATAAAGTTATCTAATTTTTTCTTTTTATCTTAGGCATCATTGACTAAATGATGAGAGTTAGAATATCGACCTTCTATACAGGAGATTGATAAGTAAATTATTAGCTATAAGGCCTATTTAGGCTTACCACTTTTAAAAATATATTTAATACTTTTATCTTTCGAATCAAATATAAGACTTACAGGCAAAAAACGTGAAATTATCTAATATTTTGTCATTATATTTATCTATTGATATTTATTTAAATTGTTTTTTATGTTAAATAAGTTTTTAGCGTGAACAAATCGCTATAGTTTGATCCATTATCAATCATTGTAATTTTCAATAATTTTTTAGAATTTTCAAATTTATTATTATTTTATTTTAAACTTTATTTTACTTGCTTGACATTAGACACTTATCCCTTGCCTCAATTTTAAATATTTTTCAATTGTCAATTTTATGAACTTTGTTTTTGTTATTATCATAATATATTAAATAATAAATTATAAAAACTCATTAAAAACTTTTTATATAGAAGCTTACATTTGGATTAATCAAAAAAATATTTATTATTCCATGCTTGTCACAGATGATTCATTCTAATAATGTTGTTTTATTGACAAAACCATAAGAAATAATTTTATTTCTATTATTTATTTACAAAAGGCGGAGTTCTATTGAATTTTTTCGGATCATTAAATAGCTATATTCAAAATATTCTCCAATCATTATAATAAATTGATCGAAAGGAATATATTATATTTTATGAATTAAATAAAACTGGAAAAAAAAAACTAAGGGAAAAATAAATAATTTTTAAAATACACTTTTATTAGAAACGTGTACATTCGGTATTTGTGTTAATCGCCTTGAGTTTTGAGCCTAGAGTTTAGGCAACCAAAACGCTTTGTTGTTTTAATGGTTGTCTCTTCAATTCAAAAAGATGTTTATTTATGATTCATATGTGATTTGGGGATCTAAACTTGAAGTTCAAGTCTGCCACTTGGTGTTTAATAGTGGTACCGATTCTAATAATATTCAGCATTTTTATTCAAAAAATTATTTTCTTTTAATAGGGTATTTGAAATATCGACATCGAATTTTTGACATGAAACCAATACTTTATCCCTCATATATACATAGGTAAGAGAAAGTAAAAATCCACAACAAGACGTTGATAAAGCATGTTAAAGAAATCCTTTTCCTAGAAACAAAAATATTCTATCATATATAAATATTAAATAAGGATTGCGTTGAATTCACGCTATTATAATGTTGACATTATCAACTTGCTTCATCAACAAAATACTAATTAATGCCAAATAGACACTTTTCTCAAGCAACAAATTTCTTGATAAATTTTTTTTATACAAACATTTATATTTGAACATTCTAAACCTATTAGCCTAAATTATTAACTATTTATCAGAGGCTTTGTTCAGAGCTGAGACCCTATTCTGAGAAATTTTAAACAATCTCTCTATAGTTAATTTAAAAGGATAAGATAATTTGTTCCCCTTGCCCAACTTTGACATATTTTCTTTAGGAGATGTCTTATTAAACCGTTAATATAATAATTTGCTCTGTTATCTATCCTTGTGAAGAGCAATTTAGATTTCAACAGAATAATGGCCCTTACTAAGGAAATGCTTGGCAAAAATTCACTCTCTATATTTTATCTCCAATTTATTATATAGTTAGTTTTTTAATTATTTCCACTAAGATTTCCTATTTCTAATTCTCTTCGTATTTTAAATTCTTAATAATTAAAATTTCGTCTCAAAAGGTTTTATGAAAAGCATAAAATACTGATAGGCCTATTATTATTTTTTTTATTCAATTCTCTTCTATTATCTCGGTTTTGAAAGACATCTTGAAAACACTATTTCTTTTCTCATTTAATATAGATTAACATTAAGGAAATTACCTTAACAAAAATAAGATTAGTAGCTATTTAAAAAAACTCAATTTTTCTGTTTATATTAAAAAAAGAACGTCTTTTCGTCGTTAACAATATTTCTATCAACTTATTTGGATATTCAAGTTGAAATTTTATACATGCTACCAAAAAGACTTTAAGGTGCGCGTCTCGAAAAACTCTTAGGACACGATTGACTACCGAGTTACTCTAGGCGGCAAGATATGGCGTTAGTTTTTCCCATAGGAATACAAGGGATTTATTCCATTTCATTTTAAAGATTCCAGCTAATTAATTAAGGGTAGAAAATTAATTATTTTTTAACACAATCATTACTAATTTAATTATCTATAAGTTATAGAGCTGCGGGGAAAAAAAAAGAGTTTTTTTTTTAAAAATTTTTTTATTTAATGCGATTACTCTAAAAAAAAAAATTCTTTGAAAATCAAAAAAAGGGCTTCTATAAGTTGTAGATATTTTGAATAGCTTTAATTTAAAAAAAATTTGAGGTCGATAGCTTCAAAATTGTGGCCGCTGGAATCTCCCAAAATTAGCACGCCGAGATGCGCACCTTAAATTTTTGAACTCAGTTTAAGTTAATTTAACCTTAGTTTTTTTTTTTTACAATAAATTTTTATTTATTTTTTATTTTATTTAAGGACTTTTGCGGCATTTGAGGGCATTTACACCCGGATTGATTGGATAGCCAATTCGAATGAAATAAATTTTTGTCGCAACAAATTTCTCTTAAATTCCCTCCATATTTAAAATCAAATATTAAAAAGAGAAAGTAAAATTTCTTTGGAGACTTGATAAGAAAAAATTTCTGGGGTTCTGCTACAAAATAATTATAATTGAAATCATAACTCAAATTTTTTGCTTCGATAACTATATTGACAAGTGAGAAATTTTTCTTTCATGTTTCTCACTTTGTTAGTAACTTGCATGTTAACTCGTTTATAAGGGAAAGTGACTTTAATTGGTGTAGGTTTAAGGTGCGATCACACCGGGACCTGACTTGTGTTTACTGACTGGAGTTCTAACCGAATCCGAATTGAGGGGGGTCACACACTAAAACTTGACTGGAGTGACGTAATCTTACTTCTCTGATATTTGGTATATAAGTATGTGTAATCTATTTGTTTTGACTTAACATATTTTCCTGCAATTTTTAATAAAAAATAGAAGTTATCTCAAAATTATTATTTATTTGTATTATTATTACTTAAATAAAGCCCTATATTGCCAAAAATGTCTTTATTAAGGAACCGATCAAACAGCTGATTGAAAAAGTCGGCCATGTTGGCTTCCCAGCCAGCCGAGTCAGGTCCCGATCCAACAAAATTGGTAGCCACCAGAGTCCGTATCGTGACGTAGCTCCGCTCAACTCCGTTTCGGCAGCAGTGTGTGCACCTCCATAGAAATACATAGGTTGGGTCCGCCACCGACTCACTCAAGTCAAGTCAGGTTCCGGTGTGATCGCACCTTAAGGGTGCGGTGGCCTGGTGCAATGGACAGCAAGCACACCGATGCCCAGGATAGGCTGGGGATCCTGGGTTCGGTTCCCGGAGGCGTTTGGCCTCGCCAATAAAAAACACTCACACACTTCGTAAATATATTTATATAACCATTTTAATTTCTTCAAATTATTTAATATATCGAGTGATTCTAAGTTAAGACAGAAGAGATCCCAAAATTTTATTGGAACTAGGCCTACTAGTAAAATCTCATTGATTCCGATTCATTAAAATACAAGTATTAGAAAGAGAGGTGTCTGTGTGTTTATGAGGAGGGGGAGAGGGGTCGGAAAATTGTATCTTTTCGAAATTTATGGTATTTTCCTTGTTTCCACGTTGGAATTTTAAATTTATTTGGGTATTGTCTTTCTTTTCGTCTATCTGAAGAATCGACAAAGAATAAAAATCCTTTTGTTTGGTTAGATTGCAAGTCATTTTTTTTCTGTTTGGGTACGTCTTAGGAAGCAAATTATCAACAATTTTTCAATAATTAGTAATCTCTAATCCTTGGCTTTTTTGCATTTTTAACAGTTTATGTTAATAATTATAAAGGGAATTAGATTCATTTTTTACTATGTCATAATCATTCATATCAAATAATTCTAAACGAAATTTACAATTATGTTTGCATGATTTTTAACATTCATTAATACCTATTAGCAAATAATTGTCAATCTGCTCTCATTTTAATTTATTGCATCGCGAAATTTACAAAGCGATAGGAACCTGATCTTCTGTTTACAAATAGAGTAGTCTTGCTTTCCCTTTCTGACTGCGGTGGCCATGCGGATCTTATAAATATATATTTAATTTTTTTTTTTTTTTTTTTTGAATGGGTGCATAAGGTCCGAAGACCTATAATGACCAATAGTCACATGCAGCCAGGAAGAAAATAAAAACAAAAGGAGAAGCATAAAGGGGAAACTCAACTGCGGGAACTGAGAAGATGCCTGTTGAGGTTAGACTTGAAAGTCTGAAGATTGTAGGTTTTGGGAAAGATAGACGCAGGGAGCTTGTTCCAATCACGGGAGGTCATGGGGACAAAGGAAGAATGAAATTGATTTGTTCTGTTAGTCGTGATCTGAACAGCATAGGGATGCTGGGAAGATGCCTCTCTTGTGTTCCGTGAATATGTTGCATTGGGTGGGATAATTGATTTTAATTCGGCAGAGCATTGACCATGGTAATACCTGTAGAAGAGAGATAGTGAAGATACTCTTCTTCTATGATCTAGTGACTGTAGGGATGCAGTAAGGGTAGAATCACCTATCAGTCTAATTGCACGCCTCTGTATGGCTTCCAAGGAGGAGAGAGCGTCTTTCGACGCCCCTCGCCAAAGAGTGGGAACAATATTCAAGACACGGCCGAATTTGGGCTTTATAGAGGATTAGGAGTTGTTGGGAGGAAAAGTAACGCTTCGTTTTGAATAGGAAACCCAATTTCCTTGCGGTAGATTTAACCACAGAAGAGATGTGGTTGCTCCAGGAGAGATCAGATGTAACTGTCACTCCCAGAACAGAAAATGAATCTTTGAACTCGAGGCCATTATTGCTGTAAATAATAATTAATAATTAGTTAATAATAATTAATAATAAAATAATTAATACTGTTGGCTAGCGGAGGAATCCATTTATATTTAAAATAAAAAATCAATTCTTAAATTTTATTAAGAATATTATTCTCAAAAAGTTTCTAAAAAATTCATTAATATATACTCAAAAGGGCTAACAAAGTCAAAATAATTGTATAAACCCATACTAAACTTTTTACCTTATAACATTTTTCAATGATCGCCTGCAAATTGAGTAAACGCAACCAAAGGTGCTTGTCTGACAAGCGGGTTGCCTAATCGCCAATTTATTCTTCACATGTCAGACGCGTTGAAATCCGCACTCAATTGAAGACCTTGGGCGAGAATCTTTAACCCCCCCTCTAATTAATGATTTACGAATATATTCCAAGCATCTTGAAAAATTAAACCTTAGATTTAGTCAATATTATTCCAAACAAATTTTTTTTAGCCTTTTCGGCATATGGACTTTTTACGATACTTGATATTGTAATTACGATAGCTTTCACATTATTATTCTTGATATTTGTCATCAGCTATAATCTCAAAGAGGGGGGGGGAGGTGGATAAATCAATCTATATAAGACGATAGAAACTCATCCCTGTTTTAATATACAGTATTTTCAATTATTCTGGTAAAAAAATTTTTGCCTAAGTAATTAGCTACTAATTATTAGGGTCCGACCGAAACAAGATTTTTAGCCGAAACCGAAACCGTAACCGAAACTTGTATTTCCTATACAAAATTCATATCATTTTACCTTTTTTTTTTTGAAATTTTTTTCCGCCCTGTGGAAAATTTTTTTCACTCCCGTGAAAATCATTTTACCTTTTTTTTAAAGTGAAACTTTTATTATATCACTACGAATTTTTTGGTTCTTCTATCAGCATGTCGCTTTGTAACGAGGTGACGTAAAGAGCCATGACGCTACAAGCCATGACGTCACAATCCGTGACGACAAAAATAAGAAAGTTGAAATTTAATATATATAATGAATTATAAAAAAATAATTGTGAGATTTAATAATTCAATTTTTAAATTGATAAAATATAATTTTTAAAATAATTTAAAATATTCAAATCTTCAATCTATATATACTCAGGGCCGCAGACAGGGGGGGCAGGGGGGCTATATCCCCGGGGCCCGGGCCCATTGCGCTCCCACCTTAAAATTCTAATAAAAAATAATTTTCATGGTTAAAATTTCAATTTAAAAAAATCACTTTCTTGAAATTTTTCTCATCAGGGGGCCCGGGCCCCTTTAAGCTTAAATTTTTTCTTAAAATTTCAATTAAAAAAATCACTTTCTTGAAATTTTTTTCCTCAGAGGGCCCGGGCTCTTTAAGCTTAAATTTTTCTTAAAATTTCAATTAAAAAAAATCACTTTCTTGAAATTTTTTTTCCTCAGAGGGCCCGGCTCTTTAAGCTTAAATTTTTCTTAAAATTTCAATTAAAAAAATCATTTTCTTGAAATTTTTTTTCCTCAGAGGGCTCGGGCTCTTTAAGCTTAAATTTTTCTTAAAAATTTCAATTAAAAAAATCATTTTCTTGAAATTCTTTTCCTCAGGGGCCCGGGCCCTTTAAGCTTAAATTTTTCTTAAAATTTCAATTAAAAAAAATCATTTTCTTGAAATTTTTTTCATCAGGGGGCCCGGGCCCTTTAAGCTTAAATTTTTCTTAAAATTTCAATTAAAAAAATCATTTTCTTGAAATTCTTTTCCTCAGGGGCCCGGGCCCTTTAAGCTTAAATTTTTCTTAAAATTTCAATTAAAAAAATCAAGTTTGATATTTTTCACGACTCAGGATAGCTAAAAACGCAGATTTCAGTGGCTAATTTTTACAAAAATTTTCCATATCCCCAGATTCCCCCGGAAATCCCCTGACCGGATCTGGCCTCGATAAATTATTGTAACTCTCTCTCTAAAAGTTGTGTCAAAAAGTGTGTAAAAAATTGTTGGCATGAATGCCACAATAGCCCCTTTTTATACTAAAAAAAAAACTTTGGGGGGGGGGGGAGGGGGCCCGTATTAGCAAGTAGCCCCGGGGCCCGTCAAGTCTGACTGCGGCCCTGTATATACTTTATAGGTCTATATATAATC